>CM039120.1:14700-88180 GCA_022036555.1 Microstegium vimineum | reverse complement strand
TGTGGCCCAATATCCCATCAACAAGAATCCGCGTCCGGAAAGTCTTTAACATATAGGCCTGACCTTTGGCTTAACTGGGTAAAAAAAGTTTTATCAACCTGTTGCTCCTGTTCGGGAAAACCCCATGACCCCGTGACCATTATTTGAAAAAGCAATGCTGGCTGTGTGCTCCTTCAATTGATGGCCTTGAATGACAACATGCTGAAAAAAAACCCGAAGATGATACTTCCTGGCTTCTCAAGGGTATGTTGTCAAGTTCTCAGAAAAAGCCCCGCTACGCAAATTCAATGAAAAAACGGGATGCATCCAAGTATCTGGGAGAAATTTTCCCGCACTAAAAAATTTTGTAGGCAAACCTGAGGGGGCCCCTTTCCCTACCCCGCGGGAAATCTGTTGCAGTAATCCCCAGGCCTGTAATAAACCCTTTTCCAGAACATCTGGGATAAACCCCAAAAAAAACCCAGAGGTCTTGCCCCTTTCCCGGGGAAAAATCATCCAAAGGGGGCAGCCTCATTCAAATTATCCCCGCTGGTAAAAGAAAAATCGAGCCGTTTCCCAAACCCTGACCTCAAAATGCCCACAGCTGGTGACAACTGAACGATGGTCCCGGGAATACTGAGCCAGGGGACGCCCCGAGTCGTTTAACCCCTTTTATGCTGTCAGAAGGCAGGCCCTCAGAGGCCTGGTTTAAACCTGATGCACCGCCCAAAGTGATGCAAGTTATTTCCTGCTGCATCATCCATTAGAATTGAGACGTTTGGGGGATCTCTCAGGGTTCCAAAAAGCGGCACAAAGGGGAAGCTTCGCGTGCTGAAGGCTAAACGGACAGGTTTGCGATTTTGCTATGGGGTAAGCGGCGTCTGCTGGTTCCCCCTCCCCCCCCCCGGGCCCCGCGCGGGGGCCCCAGGGAAACCACAGGGGCCGGGCGCCGTAGACGTTCCAGCGGAGGCAGGAGTGGAGAGGGAGGTGCGTACGCAGGGTCGCTGGCCGGTGTGCGGAGGACGGAGGCGAGGGGCGGAGGGGGAGCCGCTGACGCCGCCGCCGAACCTGAGACTGCCCCGCCGTCGCTGAGAGCCCGAGCCTGAGCGCCGCCTCCGTCGCCTGCTTGCCGAGCGCGAGTGGGGTAGGGAGCAGAAGATGGAGCGCCAGCGCTGCGAGAAGACGAAACGGCGGCGGATGCGGCGGCTGCAGTACGGGTGTGGCGAAAGGTGGCTTTGGGCTAAATTAATGGCCTTTTAGATGGGCCACAAAATAAAAATATATAGTACCTTGTATTTTTTTCTTTTCATTTTCTTTTTTAATACTCTTTTTTCTTATATAGAATACCCAGCTCCATGCATCCTCAGCCCATCCACGTCACCTAAAACCTCCTAGCCATTCGGTCTTCCGTTTAAAGGTCCAAATTTGTTGGAGCGGATTCAAGCGGATTCAAAACTTTTCTTGGATTTCTCCGCCTTGTATTTCACTTCTCCGAGATTCTCTACCTTCACCTCTGTGAATCAAATATACTTCCTCCATCTCAAATTATAAGACATCCCAAGAATCTTGGAGAGTCAAAATATTTAAACTTTGACCAAACTTACATGACAATATAATAACATTTATGACAAATAAGTATCATTAGATTCGTTATTAATTATATTTTCATAGTATGACTATTTGATGTATCTTTATAGTTTGTTTTATAATTGTTGGTCAAATTTGAGATGCTTTGACTCTCCAAGATTCTTGAAATGCCTTATAATTTGAGATGGAGGGAGTAACATTCATCTTCTGCTTCTCTTTCCAAACTCTTCCCCTCTCGACTCTTCTCCCCACTCTCTCTTCGTCTCTCTCCTAACATGGCTAGGCGGCGCCTGATGGCGTGAGCAGGGCGCGACTGCGGCATCCCTTCTCCTTCCCTCCCTCTCCCAGTGTGTCGGCTGGGCTAGTGCCGCAACCCGCGACAGGCGCTCGGGAGCACGACGGAGGTGTACTCCAAGAAATCCTAGTTGTGCAACAGGTCGTCCCTGTCTCCTACGATGGTGCCCTGCTGCCGTGTGGAGGCGCTCACCGAAGACATCAATGACTCCACTCTTATTCACATGGTTTAAGAGGTATTGGGGTGGAAAAGTAGTTCATTTTAATTTGTACTATAATCTGATACATTCTATATGAATTAGAGTAGATTTGAGTGTTTCAAACAAACATTTAATATTCCTACATAGTAGGAAAACAATTGTATATTGAGGAAGCTACATGTATATACGAAGTAGCACAGACAATTTGCACTGCTGAGAATAGAGGAAAGAGAACAAGGGTTGGAGGATTTAACTTCATTTGATCTTTGATTTGGTAGAGTTTTTCTACAATACAAGAGTACTTCGACTCTTGTAAGATTTTTGATTAGTTCGTGGAGAGGGGGTGTTTACATGTATACTTTTTTTATAACGAACAACGTACGGGTACGGGTGCTTATTTCATTGATGGAGGAGCTAGCCTTATAGTCAAACTACAAATCCTAAGGTATTAGAAAAAAGATAAAATAGTTCTTTTAAAGAAAAGAAAAAATATTTACATACTACATCAAGCATCAAGCTCGTCGACGACTAGTGGATCGACATCAATGCAATTAAGTTAGATTGTCTATTACGCAAGTAGTCACCATGTCAGCAGTCTGCTTGGCGGGAATGAACTTATGGTAGGTATAACATTGCCCCCTACCTAGTGCGTCTAAGAAGCGTGTCGATGTAAAAAAAACACTTTTATCGATCTTAATAATACAATAATATGTGAATCTTTTGCGTATTTAATAACATAAGCAAAGTTGTTACATGTTGTGCTACTGTAATCGCTCGAGTTCTTGCTTCCTCTTTATCTTGCTCACTCAAGAGTTAGCACATGCGGCGGCGCCAACACTATTTGAAGGATTCGAGGTATAACTTTGGACGCACACAACCCACACACTTCACACTGCCTACCACCAAATTTTAGAAAAATCTCAGAAAAGGGTGCGAACACTAGGGTTTGAGACAAAGCCTGATGAATAACGTCTTCTGGACTGTCCTACCACTAGACCACAGACCCATTTCCGTTTCGACATGTTTTGAAAACAAGCAACTACGTAGGAGGTTTGTCCTTGGTGGTGAAATGGTGCCAAATTGGATAAATGGCACGCCAACTCAAAGTGTACAAACTACTTACTACATTGCTCTACTGGGCCACACTTTTTTCCCTGGGCCGTGCTCCTGCTCCAGGCTGGCCCCAGAAGAGCCCGGACAACCTTCGTCTATGCCACCCTTCCTCTAAGCTGTTGCGTTGCCTACGTACGGCCGGCGACCATGCCGTTCCGGGGGGTTTTCGTTGCGCGCGCGTTACTGCTACGCTGCCTTGTCACCACACCCACTACCCATCTCCGGCCGCGACCGTCCGTGAGGGGATCCCTACTACTGTTCCGTAGAGGCCGCGTTACCCTCTCCCCGTACGTCCCTCTCCCCTCCCTATAAAAAGGAGACAACGTGTCCCATCCTCGCCATCACCGCTCCACTCCACTACCGCCGCCACCCCCACAAGCCACAACACAAACCCCCGCCCCGGCCGTAGGGGAGGGAGAGCAGGAGGAAGAGACCGATCGAGCAACCCACCGGCGGAGATGCAGATCTTCGTGAAGACGCTGTCGGGGAAGACCATCACGCTGGAGGTCGAGAGCAGCGACACCATCGCCAACGTCAAGGCCAAGATCCAGGACAAGGAAGGTAAACTAGCTAGCAGCAGCCGCTCTGCTCCTCCTCTCCTATCCTCGATCGATCTGTTTTCCAAAGTCGAAAGCTTGCTCCTTTCTGTGGTCTCGATGTGTTCTAGTAACCAGTTACTTGATCATCGATGTGCATGTCAGCATGTGGTTGGGTTTGTGTGACTACGTACGCGGGCTTCAACCTCCCCCGTTTAATGCTTGAAAGTTTGGTCTTTTTTCATGTGTTTATTACTCGCCCTTGCGCAACGTTGGAAATTTACATGTTCTGGGTTTATTGATCCTGGTTGATCGCGCCGTGTTCGATCCTGATGATTTTGGGCTAGAACAAAGCACTTCGATGTTTCAATCTGGTTATTAGATAGATTTAAACTTTAAAACCAAAACTTTCTTTCTGATCCGGTCAAGAACAGGGCTTTGTTGGGTTTTTGCGTTGTTACTTACTTACTTCACTAATAATCTTTGAGCTAGCTTCTTGGGGTTAATAGTCGGGGTGGCATGGTTTCTTGGCAACACCACAGCTTATTTGAACTGATCAGATCCCTGTTTCCCAACTCGGATTTTAAATTTGTAATCTGAAGTATGTAGCGAAACTAAGTGGCCATGGAAACTGTTGTTCACCAATTTATTTGCAGGCATCCCACCGACCAGCAGCGGCTCATCTTCGCCGGGAAGCAGCTGGATGACGACCGCACCCTGGCCGACTACAGCATCCAGAAGGAGTCCACTCTGCACCTGGTGCTCCGCCTCCGCGGCGGCGGCGGGGGAGGCTACCCCACCATGAGCGTCCCGTGGGACCTCATCAACCTTGCCCGCAAGCACAATGAGGCCAAGATGGTCTGCCGCAAGTACGTATCGTGGCCTTAATTCTGCTAGCTCTACTGATCTCTTCTGTGCCCAAATGATATAATTTGGCACAGTATGTGTGGTGTGTATGTTGTCGTCATGTCTTGTTTAAGATCGAGGTAACTGAACGTCTGAACGGGTCGCTCTCTGTTTTCATGTATATTGTCCGGTACTCCGGTCGGCCGGTCCTCTGTGTTCACTGCATGCAAATGAAGTAAATGTAAAGAGGTTGATGCAATGATATGTATGATATGATAAGTGCAAAATGGAGCTCACTACATGCCCTTTGATTCTGCGTGGCTTGTTTGTTTCGCTTAGATAGTTGATCTCATTACGCAGCCACACCTTGTTTTTATAGTTATTGTCAAATCTAATGATGAATCATAAGACATGCATGCACAGTTGCCTCTAGTTAAACTCAGCAAATTTATCTATTCACTGTTTTTTTACTACCATTTATACAGGTTTCTTCATTTACTAAGTCTTGCGTTGTTTACTCTTGTGTTATTATGGCTATGTTTTCATTAGCACTTGAGGATTTGTGCCTCTTCAGCTTCTTTCTTTAGTTTAAACCTGTGCCTGTAATGTCCTCCGCAGGTGCTATGCGCGCCTTCCCTCCAGGTCCACAAACTGCCGCAAGAAGAAGTGTGGCCGCAGCAATGAGGTAATTAAGCCTTGTTCCCCCCCCCCCCCCCCCCCCTGCCATCCAAGTGTTCTATAAGTTGGCCAACATTATTAATGTTCTTAGATTTACTCTTCAACCTTAATACAATTATGCACAGATCTTTTGCATACTAGAGTAAAAAGATGTTCTTGGTTTGTTGCATCGCCCATGCTTTGATCTCAGGCATCATATGATGCTGGTGTAAGAGTGGATATAAAATGGCATCACCGTGTTCAAGTTATATCGATAGCATTGTACGTACCAATTTACATGTTAATGAATTTTACTATCCAAGCTCATTTTTTTTCATATAATGCTTGTTCTAGTTTCTTAATTAGTCTATATAAATTTATATATACTCTTTTAAACCATGTCCTGTTTTAGAAAAAAAAATGTTGAACCATACAGTGTAGTGAACTTTTTTGTTCATTCTTTGATTTTCCCTCTAATACTACTTTTCAGCTGAGGTCAAAGAAGAAGTTCATCTCCAAGCTTAGCATTTGAGCTTTGGAAAGCGACATTCTGGAGTGCCATCTGAAAGCGTCATGTATCAGTTGAATCACCTTGTCAAAACATTTCTACCACGGTTGTTAGTTGTCATAGCTTAATTTTCTATCTACGTGTTGAACCTTAAGTACTCTTTCAAATACGTACTCCATGCTGTTTCAGCGCGTGCAGTGGCATGCCTAAGAAATGCTAGTGGCTGGATGTTGGAATCTTTTTCACTCTTTCTGAATGATTTGAGTTGTTCAGTTTGGAAAAGGAGGATGAGAACTAGTTGGATAATGGAATCTTATCGATATGCTTGTCTCTTGTGTGAATTGCAGATGCATTATCGGGGATAGTCACTTGTTAGTGATGAACTCGCTAACATTAGCAACATTTGCTAGTGATTTGTGACAAAACTGAAGTAGTATAATAGTAACTGGAGATAAACTTTCCTGTGGCGTTGAATCTTGGGTCCTGACTGTGTTTGGGTAGGACGGTAGGTGTGCATTTGAAACATGTGATGTGGCCATCGAGTTGTGTTAATTCTAGAGTCGTGGCTCTGTTTCATTCATAGGTTTCGTTTTACACTGAATCCTTGACCAGTACTCGTACTGCAGTAGCAAATTGCCGTGTTAACTGTAGCGCTGAGAAAAGTTCTTTTGGCTGGATGCTGAAACTTTTGTTAATTTTTCTGAATACTAGAACTAGTGATTATTTGGAGAGTAGAATCTACATATGGTTTCTATTGTCTCTTGTCTGAAGATGTTTGATCCGGAGCATTCAATCGTTGGTGATGAACTCACCAGCAGCAGAAGCATTTCTGGTGATTGGTGATGAACACAACTAGTATTAGGTTTTTTGTTTTACGCCAAATCCTTGACAGAGTAGTAACTTGCTACTATGTTGGGAGTGGGGACTGAGTGGCTGCAAATTTACTAATTTTAGGTTTGAATTGGGGAGTTTGGGAATGTCAGATAATGGCTCAATGTGCTAGAAGTGACAGTGAAATTAATGGGTCTCTGAACTTTTAGCCACAGTGGTAGCCTACACCATGCTGCTACGTGATCACTAAAGAGCGATTGCTTGCAAGTGCGGGCTGAAGAAGCTTGTCAATACGGAGGACCTGCGAAGATGAATCCTTCACTGTCAAAATGTCTGATACAATGTGCAGTGTAATTACAACAGTAAAGGCATCTCTCCGCTCCCTAATTCAATGCCGCATATAACTGCAACAGTAAAATAAGCCCTTTGTGAAAAACACCCTCTGAAATCTGAACCAATGTACTAGCACATTGTAACTAAAACAGTAGTACTACAGTACTACTACACTTCCTAATTCGATGTCCACTGTAACTGCAAGTCTACAAGAGTAAAATAGGGGAACAAGTTCTCAGAAGAAAAAGAGAGGCCACCAGAGACGGAGGCAAGGAGACCAAGCTGCAGAGTTACCATGATCACCAGACTAAAGCATGCAGAGTCAAAAGGTGAAAGCAATCGATCACGCGACCACTTTGTTTTAGATGCAGGCTCGGGAGTTGAAACAAAATTCGAGTCCCAGAAAGCAAAGGCAAATTGACCATACATTACATTATACTGCAAAATCAAATGAAATCGAACAACAAATTGGCATTTCTTCATTGTTTCCTACCGAACTGCAGATAGATCAGGCTCAGGCAAGCTCCACACGGTTCGTGTATGTGTCTCATATAGCGCACGCAGCTTCAAAATTACTGGGTTCGGTTCATCTGATCCTCGTCTCATCTCCAGTGGACCATTCCCCAACGAACATGGAAGTGAACGAACGCTGTCTCCATCCATTGGGAGTTTGGGACCGCCATGGATTTCTGCAATGCCATCGAGCAGAATGGCGAGGATTCGGTCGGGTCAGTTGCTGGAGTTGGGGCCGTAGCAGGCGGCGCGGACAGGGTTCCAGAGCCACTGCACGAGGAAGCGCCGCCCGTTGACGCCGTTGACGTTGTAGGCGGTGCCATCGGGCGCGCGGGACACGTTCCCGACCAGTCCGCCCGCGCCGCCGCCGTCGCCGTAGACGCCCAGGCACAGGTCGGCGATCTCGGTCGGCGCCGTGGGCGTGTCCCCGGCGTACCACGCGTTCACCAGCGGGTTGGTGGACATCTCCGCCAGCTCGTGCCCTAGCACGATCACCATCCCGTCCACCCCGGCGTCGCCGTTGGGCGGCCGCAGCACCGGCTGGGCTCCGGCTCCTCCTCCCCCGCCGTACTCGGCGGCGGCGGCGGCGAACGGGTACGCGCACTTGCCCGGGCACTGCGTGGCGCTGTTCCCGACCCAGGCGTAGGGCACCGTGACCCCGACCACGGACGCGAAGGTGAAGTAGTGGAAGCCGCAGACGGCGCGGCAGAAGTCATCCACCCGCACGTCGGGGGACGTCAGCACCAGGTACGCGCCGCTGTAGGGGTCCAGCGGCAGCGGGTCCGGGTACGCGTACACCGCCGACCAGATCACGGACTGCACGTCGATGCGCCGGAGCGACGCGCCGTGGGAGTACCCGGCGTCCGAGTGCTCCCCGGCCACGGCGAAGGCGCCCGTCACGTTGGCGCCCGTCTGGTCCATGTACATCCGCGGCGTGCGCGCCCACCAGTCGGAGACGGCCGGGAACGGGGCCGGCGCCGACAGCGAGTCCAGGAAGTCCCGGAGCACGGCCTGCGCCGCCGCCTCCCACCGCCCGTACCAGATGAGGTACAGGTTGGTCGGCGACCCGGACACGACGGGGCCCATGTGGTACTGCATGTCCACCAGCTGGTTCCCGTCCACCAGGTAGTCCGCGCGATACACCGGCGCGCCCCGGACGGCAGAGATACAGATCGCCGCGGCGGCGGCGAGGAGGAGGAGGGGGGAAGGGTGGCGAGGGGGCAGCCTCCCCATTTCGGTGGGATGCGTCAGTGGAGTGAAGGCTTGAAACCTGAATGAAAGTGGAGTGACCGAACACGCCAGCTGGGTTTTGAGTTTGAAGAATGAACGACCCCCACGCCTTTTTTTTAAAGAAAAAAGAAGTTTCGGGTACAGTTATATTATAAACGGACCAATGTATTAATTAAAATTAAACAGACGATTGCATTGAACAGACTTTGTGTTTAAAATTATGAGACTAGTAAGTTTCAAGTACATTCTATCAAATTTAAGCGTGCAACATGTACATTAAAATTAAACAGACGATTGGATTGAACAGACTTTGTGTTTAAAATTATGAGACTAGTAAGTTTCAAGTACATTCTATCAAATTTAAGCGTGCAACATGTACGTCGAGTCCACTATGCAATCAATAACTTTTCTTAAAAAGAAAACAGAGAGAGACCCAGATTACAAGGCATTTCAATCTTTTTTAAAGTCAAAATATCTCAATTTTAACCAAATTTATATAATAAAATGATAATATTTATGATACTAAATAAGTATCACTAGATTGTTCTTTACCTATATTTTCAGAGTATATCTATTTGATGTCATAAAATTTGTAATTCTTTCTAAAATTTTGATCAAATTTAAGATGTTTTAATTTTCCGAAAAACTTAGAATGACAATTTGGGACGGAGGAAATCCTGAACGGATGGAACTTGGCATCCAAATTCGAATGTTGAGAAAGACTTTTGAATCGAGGTGTTTTTAATAAAATTCATTAGCTCGGTATCCAAAGCTTAAAAGATTTGGCTACACTGTTTTAGCATGCATCTGCCGGTTAAAATTTGATATGGAATTGACAAGAAACAAAATTCACTATCGTTTCCAATTGAGAAATCAAAATCAACATGAAACTCTTGAGGTGAGATCAGATTGAGAAATCAAAATCAACATGAAACTCTTGAGGTGAGATCAGATTGACCAGGACCGACCTTCTTCATGTTTGTCACGGACGATGTCAAAGGTTGCGCGAAGCTCAAGACTTGCACTTACTCGTTGTAGAACCAGTGCGGCTGACGTGTGGGCCATCGTGGCCGCGGCAGCGAGAAGAAATTCATTGTTGTCGTTGCGTCTGGCCAAGTCGAGTTCTGTTAGGCTGCGCAGCGGAATTTGGTCCACAACTCGCTATACCGGTTCACCGGAGCCCACAACATATCGGGCCTTGGGCTTAACTCAACCCAAAAGATTAGTCTGATAAGTGATGGCTGCCCACAACATATCGGGTCTTAGGCTTAACTCAACCCCAAAGACTAGCCTGATAAGTGAGGGCTGCCCCCGCCTTATATGTCGTGCTCCCCCACCATCAATTACCGATGTGGGACTAAACCCAACAATCTCCCCCGTCACACATCGGGCCCAACTCTTCCATCACACTACATCATGTGATCTCCGAAGACGTTTTTCAGGCCCCGAGTCCAACGCTCATCACACAACCCATGTGACCTCCAAGCGTTAACGGGCTCACCCGTCACATGTGACCCCTGAGATTTTCTAGGTTTTCCGACCATGGGCTTTAATACCACTTGTTAAGGTGCGCAGCGGAATTCGGCCCAACTCGCTATACCCACGAGTCGGTGCCCCTCAGGCCCAGGTCCACCGGAGCCCACAACATATCAGGCCTTGGGCCTAACTCAACCAAAAAGACTAGCCTGATAAGTGAGGGCTGCCCCGCCTTATATGTCGTGCTCCCCCACCATCAATTACCGATGTGAGACTAAACCCAACAAGTTCTTGAGGGAAAAGCAGAGTGTCACCATCCCAGCAGTTACGAGAGATAGAGCATAGCATAGCAGGTGATAATTGATAAACCTTGTGAGTGATTACTTGAGAGAGAGTGTGTGTGTGTCCAAACCTTGTTGGTGTGGCGAGCCTCGCTTGAACTACTTACAACTTATTTGAGTTTGTTTGAGTTTATTCTCATTCACATGACATTATTCAATCAACTAACTTTATACCAGCCGTCAGCCGATGTGCAACCAACACGTGAGGCCTGCAGTAGAAAAACATTTCGCATCATTCCATACACCTCTTCTACGGAGTCATCTTCAAGGCTTGTTTGGATCAAAGGATTTGTAAAGAGATTTTGAAGGAATTAATTTCAAAGGAAAGAAATCCTTTTATGGTGTTTGGAATGAAGAATGTTGATTTCTTTTCCAAAGGAAAGGAATCCATAGTAGTGCAAAATAAAGGAAATAAAACATCCACTCCAACCCAAGGGAAAGAATCTTTGCTCTCTCTTCCTTCTCATGCTTGTTCCTCCATTTCAAACAGCTCAAAATATTTATTCCTGTGTTTTGAAATCCTGTAGTTTTCCACTATTCGCTCAGTCTTATTCCTATGTTTTTTCTTATTCCTTCGTTTTGTATTCCTGTGTTCCAAACAGACCCTCAGTTTACAGTGTACTATTCTCCCTCCCTCCCTCTTCACTGCATCTGCACCCGTGCACACTACAGTCAATGAATTTGCTAAGAGATTGCAAGTGAAAGCGTGAGGCCAAAGTGATTGCAAGTTTAGTATTCTCGAGAAAGAAAAAAAAACAATATTTAACTACTACCCTTCCTAAAATATCGATAATTATGTATTAAAATATATAAATAGTTATGATAAGTAATTAATATCATAAAAGATCTTTAAATCTAATTTTTAACAAATTTATTTAAAAATATAAATGTTGCATATATTTTCTACTAACTTAGTTAAAGTAGAGAATGTTTGACTTATACGTTTCCCATAGCGTCATTGGAGGGAGTAGTGCTGTAAGCTGTTTTTTTTCTTCGCTGGACTCAGAGATTTCCTGGGATCAATTTGCTGGATCCAAGCTTTACCTGGGTACGAGTATGACGTTACTGAACAACAGATATGCATATGCATGGCACAACAATCGTGGCTACGACGGAAACCACTCCATCCGCTTCGCCGACCTCTGTCGAAAGTCGCCTGTAGCTCTTCATCACGTGGGTTACAAAGCCGAGGGAGGCGCCTCTCTTGGAGCTGCCCGGGGATGATACGACTCACGAAGTTTGTGCACCGCCCGTGCTCCCCAGCGGCGAAGAGCCTGTCGCATATCCCGACGTCCAAGCGTGGTGAGCACATTGTCTTGAAGCGGTTGGGCCTAACTAGTGGGACGTCGTCTCCGTCCATGACGGTTTTGAAGGCGTATGATGAAATCTACAGTGGTGTTCCTGGGAACATGTAAACGCTTAGTGAGATGTTCCCGTCAGTCGGCGACGTGGGTCCGCGCAAGCGCCGCCGCCGTCGCTTGACTGCCCGGGCATAGGTCTCCTAGCCAGCGTCTCTTTTCCGTAGATCAATATCCAATGTATAGCTCTATAGATTTCAGTTTACTAAGATGAGTCTTAGTGTTAATGCAAAATTCTTTGGACCCCCTAGACGCTACTAAGACGTTTTGTATTAAACTTTTCTCTATCTTAATATAAAGACGCGCAAATTTTTTGCGTGATCGAGAAAAAAAAAACAACAGATATGCAACAAACCTGACTTTATCAGAGTTCAGAGAAGGGCGTACCATTTAACGAGGGATACATACAAAGGGAAGCATCATCAGGTGATTATTTGAAAAATTGAGATCGATTCAGGGGCATCTGACCCTTATATTACATGGTTCATAAATCTATCGGGAGCAGTAAATATCCATGGAAGAAAAAAAATGATTATGTAAAGCTCGACAGTAAATATTCAGGGGCATACTGGCAGAACCCTTTCGATCAAATTTCTTCAAAGATGGTAGATTTGGTCCCTTTTCTTTTCACCGTTCAGGTGGTCACTGGCTCCCAGAGTCCCAGGCAGGAATAGAAAGGTAAAACCTGATCCATCAACCCTAGTTTTTCCCAAGTACGAGGCTATCAGAACTCAGAATTGCACTGTTACCTACTCTCAGGCCTGGTTTAGTTCCCTTAAAATTCTAAAACTTTACAAGATTCTCCATCACATCGAATTTTGAACGCATACATGGAGTATTAAATATAGATAAAAAATATAACTAAGTACAAAGTTTATCTGTAATTTGCGAGATAAATCTTTTACGATTAGTTACTCCATGATTGGACAATAATTACCACGTACAAACGAAAGTGCTACAATGCCAAAATTCCAAATCTTTACGGATCTCTGGAGCTAATACCTGCTGCTGCTTTCAGGCCAATGGAAGCTCGGGCATTGTTTTTTTTTTCGAACACGACTACATGTGTCTTTCATATTAAGAAGAAAGCGCCGAGACCGGCGAGAACAATGCAACACGATCACAGAGAGAGTGGCCACCCGCCACGACACAAACAACAACAAAAACGATTACAAAAGCAAAAAAGCTTGGGGCATTGTTGTATTGTGACAAATCAAATGAACTGGTCTCCACCTGCAAAAATGAACGTTGGTTAGAAACTTAGTATAAGTGAATTCCACCAGCTCCTGAAAGAGCAAAGAGAGGACAAAAACAGAAAAGGTTATATCTGGGATTACTCCATAAGAGAAAGTTTCCAGAGCACCAGTTGAAGTTATTAAGTAACATCCTTGATCCTTCATTTACAGATTGTGCTGGACCTAATAAAAAAATAAGAGAAAAGCTTTATTTCCAAAACAACCAAAACAATAATTTCTAGCCAAATGTACAAATATAATAACATCACATGTAATACATTTGTGCCATCAGTTACGCTGTCTGTTGCAGTGACAGCTGTGTGTTTAGGGTGTTTGCAGTGGCATTCCTCCTCTTGCTATATGCCCTTTAAGTTTTTCTTTTTCAGTGTGTATCAAGAACGGTTGCCAGCTTCTTCTTTCGGGAACGTTTGGATTGACCTTGTGTAAGATCCCAACCCTTTGTACTAAGAGAGATAGGCAAAATATTATCAGTAAAATCCTCGTTCACATGATATATTGTATGCAAAGTTGGCTGTTAAACATATGGCTGTCGACCCTTTGATCTCTTAGTGACTTCTCATATTATCCTTGATTTCCCTCATGATTGACAAAGCATATTCTTTTGATTATGAGTTCATGAAACTAAATTCCACAATGTCTGCAAAGTATTGGTGACCAAGTTTGTAGAGATCATCGTAGCTTCCCAGATCCTGTGATTACCTGCTCAGACAGACTGGGATATGGAAGCACAGGTTTGTTTACAGTCCTTGCACCAGCGATGAATGATGTATTTTTGCGGAATCATCAGCACAAGCTCCTGTCTCAGTACAGTGAGTGCACGCCCTGCACAATATTCCTTTGGACTGTAGCCATAGGTCAGAAAAAAGACACTTATACACAGTTTTGTGGTCTTAGCATCTACTCCATCCGTCTCAATTTAATTATCGTTTTTGTTGTTCGTGTCACGCGTTTAACTTGATTTATACAAAATACATACAACATTTATATCTTTAAATAATTTTGTTAAAAAACTAGACTTAAAGATCTTTCTGATGATAGCATAAGTATTAATATATTTTAATATATATTTAATCAAAAATATTTCTTGAGAAGTGAAAACGACATTTATTTTAGGACGGAGGAAGTAAACTATTAATGGATTCCTTTTGTCTATTCAATTCAATCAGAGCTATGTTTGTTTAATCCATTCTAAATTTGAGTTCAATTCTTTTCTATTTTGTGGCGTTGAGCATTTAGTTCAGGTTTAGTTCATGGATGTATAACATTAAATCAAATTGAGCAAGACTCTAATGTCCATACATTATGTTGATCATTACGTACATCGTTCCATCTAGATTAGATTCTCCAATAAACCATAACATGCATTCTACCTAGAAACAAGACATGACCTCATTGTTTTGATCTTTTTCCAACAAAGCGGACGTACTAGGAGGGCATGTATGTTTCCAACATTAATATTAGTCACTCAAGGTTGGATGGCCAACACTGTTGCTCAGTGAGAGGGAGAGAACAAAGAAGAGATATGTGGTAGTGCTTAATGGATATACAACATTAAATCAAATTGAGCAAGACTCTAATGTCCATACATTATGAGGAAAGATAAGAGAACGAGAGGGCAAAGTTATACAAGTGTAAGAGATATCACTACTATATAAAATATTAATCGAGGCGGGCAAAAGCAATTAACTGTGGCGGTTGGAAACCGCCACGGATCCCAGGTCATGGTAAATAAGACTTTTTCTGAGGTGATTTGGATGCCCGCCATGATTAATCAATAAAAAAATAAAATAAAAATCGGTCCGCTGAGCACATCCAACTCGCCGTCGCACCGCCAGATCTGCCCCGCACCGCCGGGATCCGGCTTGCCATTGCCGGATCCGCCGCGACCACGGTTGGATCCGGCTCGCCATCGCCGGATCCATCCCGGCCACTGCCAAATCTGAGGGAGCGTCGAGGGAGGGGAGAGGAGGAGTGTTTTATTGATAAAAGTTTTTTGAAGAGTAACTTAAATTTGATTATATTTGTATAATTTTTTTAATAAGACGAATGATTAAATTTTTTTAAAAAAATTAAATATTTTATAATTTAGAATGAAGGAAGTATATAAGGAGAAAGGTAGAACTCATTAGAAATGCAGAGGACTGGGGAGCCACTCAGCCATGAGGCCCATGGGCACGTCGCAGAACAACTCGCTCCCTGCCGTGGGAGGATCAATCACACACGTCGACCCACACCCGCCGCCACCCGCACGCGATCCCTCCACCCCCTAGGTCCCCTTCTCCCTCCTCCTTCCTCCAAACCCTGGCGCAAACCCTAATGTCCGCCGCCGTGGATCCTTCCTGCCTCTCCGGCGAGTCCTCGCCGTCGTCCCCCACCTCCTCCGGGTCCTCCTCCCACTCCTCCTCTGGTGCCACTGATGCCGCCGCCACCAACCTGGCCCAGACAGCATCGACCTCCGCCCTCGGCGATCATACCGACGCCGAGGCCCCCACCTCCCCGTGCGTGGGGATGTACTTAGAGACCGAGGACGACGCGTACGAGTTCTACAAGGCCTATGCGGCCCGTCTCGGCTTCGTCGTCCGCAAGTCCAACAAGTCCAAGAACTCACGGCACACCGTCACCCGCCGCCTCTTCGTCTGCTCCAAGCAGGGCTTCCGCCAGGAGCCCAAGAAGCCCCAGGACGAGACCGAAGGCTCCGGCGTCCCGTCCTCGTCCTCGCTGGCGCCGGCGCCTCGGTGTCCGGACTCGCGCACAGGCTGCCTAGCGTCACTCACCATCAAGCTCATTCCTTCCGCAAACGCCTTCCGCGTTACGGACTTCGTCGCCGATCACAACCACCCGCTCGCCTCTTCCGCGCCTGCTGTGTCACTGGCCTTGCTGCCGCCGAGCTCATCACACCACAGCATTGCCGTGGCGGCCAGCTTGCCAGACCCAAGGGATGGGCCGCAGCCTGATATGCATTTCGAGACAGAGGAAGATGCATATGTCTTCTACAACAGGTATGCTGAGCACATAGGCTTCAGTGTCCGCCGCTCATACAAGAAGCGGAAGCGAGGAATGATAGTGTCGCGGATTTTTGTTTGTTCCCGCGAGGGTGTCAGTGACCGCACCAAGCAAGAGGGTGGAGCCACAGTCAGTGCAAATGGTGGTGCAGGGTCAGCAGGCACACCTAGGCCAGGTCCACCACCAACACGTACCGGATGCCAGGCGAGAATGGTGATCAAGATCACCCCGTGCCGGACATACCGTGTAGCAAAGTTTTTCCCAGAGCATAACCATCCTCTCGCCAATCCAGAGAGCGTGCATAAGCTGCGGTCTCATAAAATGAGAGCTCGTGCAAATGAGCTTGGGGCAGGGGAAATGCATCGAAGGAAGCAAGGGAAGGGTGTGCAGCTTGGGGAAGCTGGCGCAGCATTGCAATACTTGGAGGAGTTGCAGGTAGAGAATCCTTCAGTGTATTATGCGGTAGGAGTGGGGCCTGATGGGAATTCCGCTGTAAATTTCTTCTGGGCTGATGCAAAATCAATAATTGATTACAGGAGTTTTGGGGATGTTGTTTGCTTTGATACAACATATGCATTGAACATTTATGGACGGCCATTTGCACTGTTTGTTGGTGTTGACAACCATAAGCAGTTACTTGTGTTTGGTGCAGCACTGCTATATGATGACAGTGTTGAGTCAATGAAATGGGTATTTGAGGTGTTTGCTGATGCCATGCATTCTAGGCACCCACGGACTATTTTGATTGATGAGCGTCCTGAGTGTGCCATTGCAGCAGCAGAGGTGTGGCCTGGAAGCAACCACTGCACAGGGGCGTGGCATATCTACCATAATTCAAAGAGGCAATTGAAGCAGGTGTTTGAAAGCTCTAAGAGTTTCAGCAATGCTTTGAGCCATTGTCTCTTTGACTGTGAGGATGAGATTGAGTTCTTGTCAGCATGTGAAAAGCTAATTGAGAAACATGACATTAGTGAGAGTGAGTGGCTGAGCAGACTTTTCCTGGTGAAAGAAAAATGGGCTTTACCTTATCAGAGAACCATGTTTTCTGCTGATATACTCTCAACTCTTCGTAAGGATAACATGATTAATGAACTGAAACGAGAGCTCAGTGAGCAAGAGGATATCCTGCAGCTCTTCAGGCGTTATGAGTCTATTCTGGAAGAGCATCGATCAAAGAAATTGCATGCTGATGTTGATGGCAGCCAGGTTACTCTGCCTATCCCGTCGTTGCGAATGCTAAAACAATCATCAAATGCTTATACACCTGAAGCTTTCAAGATGTTCCAGGGAGAGTTTGAGGCTTACATGAATTGCATGTCCTTCCCCTTTGGTGTGGTTGGCACAATCTCGGAGTACAAGATTGTGCTTGATGAGAAGCCATCAGAGAGCTTCGTCAAATTTGATGCACTAGATGGCTCGGCCACTTGCAGCTGCAAGAAGTTTGAAGCTGTTGGGATTCAATGCTGTCATGTATTGAAGGTGCTGGATCTCAAGAATATCAAAGAACTTCCAGAACAATATATTTTGAAGAGATGGAGGAAAGATGCTCGTTCTGTTCAAATTGGGGAGGAACCTACCTATGGGTTTGGCAGTGTCATGCGATCAACCTCAGATGCCCGATTCAGTAACATGTGCCGGTTGGCTAGCTTGATTGCTTCAAGAGCTGCCAAATCTGAGGATGTGATGTCATACATTGAAAGTCAATCAAATGTTCTTCTGAAACATCTGGATGATATTCTACAGACAGGCTATCCTGATATGGGAAATCACAATGTTGCTTCAAGTAGTCAACCAATTTCCTTTGTAGGCAGCCAACATCCTGACCATTCAACACCAGTAGGAGGGGTTGCACAGACAACAAATGGTATATACTCTATAATGTTTCAATATTTCCAGCATCTCACCATCATTTACTGTTTTATTGAACTTCACATGTGCAATTACAGGCCTGATGGGGCTTTGATGGTGCACATGTGCAGTCTACAGTTCAGATCATACGGCCAACATTGGTAAGTACTCAGGAGTAGTTACTGATGTAGTGTTAGTTTACTCAGGAGAGCTGATTTTATTGTCATCGCTAAAAACATGAAACCTCAAGGGGGGGGGGGGGGGGGGGGGGTGTGAGAGAGATAGTAGAGATGATACAAAAACAAAACATTATGGAGTTTTTAAGGCCAAATTGTTATCTTTCACTTCTAACCAGATTTCCTAAATAGGTGATGATTCCCTTCTTAATGTTTTGCTTGTCCTTTTGTTTTCAGTTAACTTGAACTCAGGTTTTGTTTGTCCACAAGATTGAAACTTTGGTTATTTCTATTATTTTTTCTTGAATGTGAAATGAAATAGGAAGCCTTGTTTGCTAAGCTCATTAACTTTGACTACAATTATGTGAATGTTTTACTGACAGTTGATTTGTTTCTTTGATAAAACTTCAGGGCTGGCATGATTGTCTGGAGTTCCTCCTTGTCCAGAACTTGTATTCGCCAGTGGATAATCGAATGGGTCAGTCAATCTTTGTAAATTTAGTTGGGCATTAGTTGAAGTCTGTGTGCAGTATTTATCTTGGCCATGTTGATGTAACTGTGGTGCTAATTATATTCAATTTTGATGAAACTGCACTTTTTCTGCATCAAATAACATTTTTTGTACATTGTAGATCTTTGGTCCACTCCTGACAAATAAGACTAACCCGTTTTTTCAAAGGAGTTGAAGTAATAAGAGAGCTTATCAGTTGTACGGAGAGCTTGTGTGTTCTTTATGAGAAATTATAGGCACCACAACCTTCAAATTGTAAAAAAGAAAAGAAAAAAATTGCAAGAGCATAGGAACAATCAATCATCATAACTAGCTTTAGAATGCTATTGTATACTCAATTATAGTTACTGCAGCTATACTTGGACACCATAATCATACGCCCTGCCAATCCAGTTCTGTGGTATTGTGCTTGTTGGAACTAGCCATTTCTGGCCGCTGTCATGTGGAGCTCCGCTGCTAAATAGCATCCTTATGGACAGAGGGCCACTTGGTGGGGAGACTGTCTGCAGCCCATACATCACCATGAGTTCGTCTTAGAAGCTGGCATTCAGCCATCAACAGGTATTTAGAACTAACAACTTCACTTTAAGTTCCCGCATACTGCCTCTGTCATGAATACAAGGGATTTTGAGTTGTCCTAAGTTTGACAAAATATATATAGAGAAGAGTATTAACATCTATTATAACAAAGAGGTCGATTACAAAAATATATTTCATAAATTATCTAATGATGCTATTTTGCTGTCAAAAATATTATTGTTTGTTTCTATAAATTTGATCAAACTGTGGACAACGCAAAATCCCTTTGTATTTCAGGATGGAGGGAATGTGTAAATATGTCTGGACAGTTGATCTAATTCATACAAGTCATGAGTAAGTTGTCATGCCTTATGTCTTCATTATCTGCAATGTTTAGTGTTTACCTAGCAAAGCTGTACTGCAATGATTTCCTGGTTTCGTTGGTTGTACCAGATCTCAAATTCAATATAGTAGGGGAAATGGCTGCTCTGGGTAGACACAAGGAACCCTGTAGTGGAGTGAAACCATGAAAATTTCAATATGTTAGCTGTGTCATAAGTCCATTATGCTAGATATTATGTTGTAATTTTCAGTTTCTATTTCTTGTGAAAAAAAAGGCATACTGCTCAAGAGTTTGAGACAAGTTTATTACGCACAGACCTCCTGTACTCAATTCCTACATAACCAAGGTTCATCAGGGTAGAGCTCATTGAGCACGGATGATCATCTCAATTTGACAGAATATGTGGTTGTAATCCATTTCGATAGTACTCGTGATTTGATTGTGAAATTCATGTGTGTCCCAGACAACCCAAAGAAGTGGAGATAATTCCTCCTATGCCTTTGGAGAAAGAAAACTCAATCCGATTTTTTTAATAGCATAAGAGGAACCGTCTCGTGTGGGATAAGAAGATAGACCCTATTTGGTAGGGGTTTACCTGATTATAATTCTCTAAGAAAGTTGATTCGTCGATATAAATGAGGCCCTGTTTGACTGAGTTCTCAGGGCTGGTTCTCTGTCTAGCAGCTCTGCCAGTTAGCTTTTTAAAGGGAAGTAATTCTCTGAAATGAACTAGGAGTTTAGGAGTGGAAAAAGTAGTTTCTGAAGTGATTTTTCATCCTAGTTTGAGAGTTTATGGTAAAGTATGAAAAAGAATCACTTTTAGACACAGAGTCACTTCTCTCGGAGAATCAACTTCCAAGAAAATTAAAATCGTACAGAGCTCTACCCAACAGCCCCTACCGAATCAGAAGATTTTTTTTTTCAACTTTCATCCTCTTAGTTCATTTTAAATCACTTCACAAAACCAACAAATCAACAGCGATTGAACTCATTTGTCTCTGAAAAACTAGACTGAGCTCTGTTGCATTCAACAGAGAATTAGCTCTGAGAACTCTGCCAAACTAGTATTTCCAACGAGGACCAATACAGATCGACAGCTACAACTGGTAAACGGTTGATTTGACGGGGAAGCTACTACGTACTCCTAAGTCCAAAAGGTCCGTCTTTAGGACATCATCACAGGTGCGAGAATAAAAATCGCGTTTTTCTCACATTATTAGTCTTTGACGAAAAAATCTCACACTACCGTCACACAAACCATGTTTTTCCCTTCACATTAGCGTGAAGAAACGATCCTTTTGTCGTATCATCAAGAAAAAAAGGTCCTCATTGTAAAGAAAAGTCCCTTTTGTCAATTTAAAGCGAGGAACATTTTACCGTTTGTGGAATCGACACGGTGAATGCGTTCGTTTTATATCATTTGCTTTTTTTTAGCAACGTTTTATGTCATTTGCTATAAAACCAACGGGAGACAACATGATACTAATTAATAAAAAGCGTAACCCCGACCACGCAGGAAGTCAATTACCACGAAAGTTGCGAGCAGGCATGCTGCAGCTTATTGCAGCTGTGTCAACGAAAAAGCCAAAGAGCCAAAGAGGGAGTCGCGGCTTTGACGAAAGGGAGACGAGATGCTACGCGAAGAACAATTGACCAAGTTCTGAGAAATGAAGGTCAGTAGGTGGTGGATTCTGAGAACTGAAGGACGTGGATCACAAATCGTCCAAGCCATTCTTCTCTCTTTTGGAAAGCTAAGTGCTTTCCTGCCAACAAGATGTTGAAAGAAACAGGCGCAAAAGATGGATCCAATGACAAGCAATATAGGAGTACATCGATGAATGATGGATCCAATGAATAGTGCCGACTCCCAAAAAGACAACTACAATTGATTTAAAGAAGACCATCTGTGTTCAAAGCTTAAACGATAACTCATCAAGGGACTAGAAATGTAAAAGAGCTACCCCTTTCATTTCAAATTAAAAATCGTTTCGTTGTATATCTAGACATTCTGTGTATCTAGATGCAGAGTAAAAACTAGAACGGCTTACAGTAACAACACAGTTTGCCTTACCCTTCGTATTGCAGATCAGCAACCGTTGCTGTCTCCAAGAGGGAAAAAAAATCTGGCAGAGTAGCCTGCTCCAAAGAATTGCCTGTTGCTCACGCCTTCCGTTCAGCAGACAGTTCCACCAACAGGACAAGCGCCAAGCCTGCACTAGTAGTAGGATGCTTCCATTCACCGCCGTCGATTGACAAGGATCCACTGTGGTCAGCAGACACCATAACAGCAAATTGCAAAAGATGACCAGGCAAAGAATATGCCATATAGCTAGCGTATTCTTCTCATCTCAAATCTCAACAAAAAACATTAAATAACAATCTTCACGACTATCAATAGCAAAAAAAAAACAAAAAAAACAAACAAACATAAGTAATTTCATCCTCTAACCTCAATAACAACAAATAAAAACCCAGAACTGATATTTCAGATGACATAAATAAATTGTACGGGAAGAGATAACCATCAAACGATTTTGGCAAGCAAGTAGCCAGAACAGATTTCCTCTGGCAAATTTATGGCTTTGTTATTGGTCTGTGTTCGATGTCAAACACAGGATTTTAACATCTGAGAAAGATTGGAGTGGAATTCCAGTAGTGGTACAGCTGATATTTGAGATGGGAAATGTTCAGCACGATGGAGTACGTCAGGAACTGTATCCTATATTATTGGCCCAAAAGGGACTCGTGTCCTAAATTCAATTAAAAGTGAGGTCAATGAACAATGAAAGCTGCTTGCTTATAACTAACATACCTACATTTCTGGAGTACCTTCCAGAACGCAGCTTAAAGTATATCGTACATGATCATTGAATATATGCAAAATAGCAAATAGAGCTATCTAGTCCTTCTTGTATATTATTGTTGGATAGACAGGACTCCACATGTTTGTCTTGACATATTCAATAGTTTCTTCCTGCATCACCATGACTTCAAGGTAAAAAAAAGGCCATAATAAGACTAACATAATTTGCTTGGGAAAAGAAGAGATTAACCACCTCACTGAGTCGTGCAAGCTCATGTGCATCCATGTCACGGTATCCCTCAGCTAGATCCTCTGCTACTGCCTCCCTCACAACTGCTGCTGCCACCTCCTTAGTGATGTCACGTATTCTGCATGTAGAACATATTAGATAGAAGGCATAGCATACAACACAAACAGGGAGATCAGATTAGAATTATAAAACCTGGAGATTGGAGGATAAATTATCCCTTCGAGAACCTCCTCCTCTTTCATGTATGAAGCCAAACTACAGAAAAATTTACACAGTAAATTTACAGTTAAAGATGTAAGTAATAACCCAATTGTGTATTTGTGTTACAAGGTTTAATGGTAAGAGGTGAAGGGAGTCACCGCTCTGCTGCAGCCTGCAGCATTCCATCAGAGATAACCCGAGCACCAGACAGAAGAGTTCCAAGCCCTATTCTGCACAGCAAAGAAGCCAAAAATGAAACCATAACTGTCATAAGAACAAAACCCGATTGCATAGTGTATAATGATAATGATAATTATCTAACCCAGGAAAGAGATACATATTGTTCCCTTGATTGGAGTGGCCAATCTTCCCATCACCTGAAAGATGCATTAATGGCTGGGAGTCAACATATGAAAAATTGATATGCTACCTATAAATATGAGTCACAAGGACAACGAATGGAAAGAGTTACCAAGATCCACATCATGAAATGGGCTCCCACTAGCAAAGATCATCTTTTCACCTAGAATTGAAAATGCTTCCCCAGGTGTACACTCAGCTACAAAATGGAATGAGTACATAATCATATAAGAGATGCAGCAAATAATGAACATCAGATGAAAATTACACGGAACAAACCGTTCTTAGTTGGATTGGACATTGCAAAAATTGCTGGCCTTGAAGAGGATGAATCTTTTAGTGCCTCTAGAACCTGATGGTAGCAAGTACCCCATTATGAGCATGCACTTCAATATCTTATAGCGTTTCAAAGTCAAAACGGTGAGTATAATGGCTAAATTAGAAACAATCCACTTGTCATTTGCATGATGCCTTTGAAAATTAGTACAAATGCCACTAGTGCTCTAACTCATGTATTATTTGACAAAGTAAGGTGCATTCTAGTACCTTAAACTCATACATAAATAAATCGCTAGATCTCTAAACTCGAGAACTGCATATTTCAGTTGTAAAACTTGCTTAGCCATGTGAGAGCATGCTCGTATCTGACTTAAGTGCAAATTTTTGGTGAAGCTAAACTTTGAATACATGTTTGATCAGTAATAGCAAAGGACTGTGACATAGTAGCTTAGTTTAGACTTCATCTAATTGGGTGACGGCTTTGTATAGTACACACAGCTGGGCACAAAGAATATACGGAAAAGGCGACTTTCTGCACATTGGTTATGTTTGTGATCTCGTAATTTAAGTTGACTGATTTCACTCCTTGGTCATGTTAGTGGTTTGGTACTTGTGGAAACATAGTCATGGTTTTGCCTTTGAAAGGAGGAATCATAACGTTCCTCAGATTGTCCAGGGTATTCAGCAGGAAATCCTCTCTGTGGCGCTCTGCCGGTGTCATTGAGTTAGAGTTGGAGTTCTACAGTGGGGGCCTCCCCTGCTGTATTTCATGTTAAAAGAAGGGTTCCTTGCATCGCTCCAGTTGGCGAGGTTCTTTTTCCTTTTTTGAGTTGTGGGAGTGTGGGGTGTGAGGTGTATGTTAGGCCCTGACGGGTTTGTTTTCTTTTTGTACCTTTCCCTTCTTCTTAATATAATAATAGGCAGCTCTACTGTCAGTTCAAGGAAAAAAGTCAGTAGTGCTCTCCCCTACTTATCTTATGAAAATGAAGTTGCAGTAAGGAAACCAGTAGAAGGGTGAAAAACTAACTGCCCAGTAAGCATGAATTAATATTAATACTATAGCATTAGAGTAAATGCTTCGGAATAAGCAGAAAGTAACATGCAACTATGCTTACCTCCTCCGAGAACAAACCACCGACAGCAGATAATCCAAGTATGACATCAGGCTTCACCTTTTTAACCTGCACAACATACAAGGTACCATACCAGATGTTCAGATTCATAAGTTGAAGTCCAGTTTGTTAAGTCATTTTTTAATGTTACATACATACATAAGCTGATAATTGTAATATTTCATAAATACTAATCTTGAAAAGAAAATATAAAAACATGTCAGGTCAGAAATAACAGAAAACCCCTAGTTGGGTGGGGTTTAATGATCTGAGTCAATCTAACACCACGTGAAATGGCATTAGCAAGCCATGAGGCATCATTTTGTATGCGGTGCTGCATCACAACAGTCAGCAATAAATGCTCCTTAGTATTTGCTGTGGATGGGGACTTTTCAAACCTAAATTCATACTTTGTCTCCTTGGAAAAGAGCATGACTCAATAAAGAGTGCAGTAATGAACCGGGTCCATATTAGAAACTTATTTTGGGAACACATATTCCTTCACAAAGTGCGGTAGTTCATCCTTTAATAATTAGTAACCTCACAATGCAGCATGCTTATAAAAGCACCATGTACAAGATTAGACAGTACCACTTCAACTAAGCTTGCCCCCTCACATAGGCCCTGGTGACCAAGCTCACTCTTTCTCCTAGCAAAAGGCCGTGCGTCTGGATCGATATCTTCTCGGTCTTCTGTTATTAGGCCCTACACAAGGGAAAATGCAAATCAGGTTCTGAGTTCATAAAAGTACAGAAAATTAGTATGTCCAAAAAACTTAGCAAAAACAAAGACAACTTTACATTTTGGATGATTGGACACAGCTAATCAATTCTTATAGAGCAAGAGGCACTCTCAATGACACGACATGATAAATACAACTGTGGTGTCCATTTAAATTACTTAGAGCATGTGTGTTAGGATCCCTAGCTGCGTGTGCGAGGGATCGAAGGGAGTATGAGTGCGAGGGCGCAGGGCGAGGCTTGAAGGCGCGAGGAAGACGGCGCAGGGGCGCCGTAGCTGCTGCTGCTCGCGCGAGTAAGGCTGGAGGCTAGGTTTCTCCCGGCTCCCTTCGGGAAGCCAGAAACAATAATATGTTTCTGCTTAATCCAAACAATAGTCTTACAAAGTATTTATATCCCTTACTCTATAATTCTAACTAGGACTCTTGATACTAATAGAACTAGGACTCTTGATACTAATAGTAATTGGACTATAACTAGGACTCTTATATGAATAGGACTCCCTGTAGATAGCTATTACGGGCTGCACTAGCCACTAACGGGCCTGCGCCTAGCATACGGCGCGCCCGTCATAACAATGTGACTTCCCAAACCTTTCTTTCTACTTAAGATTATCATTCCAAAAACAAGTGGTGAATGAGTGGATAGTATAAAATAATAGGCAACCCTGCAAATGTATGAATCATTAAATGGTTCTTGGTTATCCAACTTACATGGGCATCAACTATCCAGAATTGACTCCTCGCACTCTCAAAAGCAACCTCATTGTTACCCAACATTCTTGCCATGGTTCTGCTTGCAGCATTCACCACTCCAATACCAGCACTGTAAAGAATGAAATAATGTAGAGGTAACATTTCCTTGCACAGCAGTGTTAACATTACTCATATTTCCAATATTCTTTCTGAAGTGAATATGCTCTAACTGCTAAGTTATCAGAAAAATAAACACAGAGTTGCTGTGAACCACTTAGCATGTTATTCTAATTTTAAACCAAGTGAAAAAAACAGATTGAAGAAAGAGAGCGTTCCGGACCTGCCAGCGCCAGCAACAACTATCCTTTGCTTTGGGAAATCTATCATTGGCCTCCCTTGTGCCCGTACAGCTCCCAACAGGCCTGCTATTGCGACACCAGCAGTTCCCTTTGTATACAATTATACACAAAGAATAGTCATTATTCAAATGCAACAGTGCAACACATTGACTCTTCTAGATAACAATAGAAGATACTAACTATACTACTATAGTACTTTAACCAGATGTCAAAGGTCAAAATCTCAAGCTCTATTTCACTTCTAAAAGCTTGATATAATATTGTGCAATGGTGTCACCAAAAACAAGGGGCTATTAGCACAAACATGACGGCAAATCTTAGTAACAAATTAGCAGAAATTAGGACTGACCTGAACATCATCATTAAACATGCGATAAGTCTTCCTGTAACGCTGCAACAACCTAAAGGCCCATTTACTTTGGAAATCTTCAAACTAGAAAAATACAAGATAAGTATTGCGATATGGTACAGGATAAAGCCTCATGTAATGAAAATGTTAATGAAATGAAGCATAGAATGTCAAAATAGCACCTGTACGATAACATTAGGCCAGCGAGTAAAAACAGCTTCCATGAATTCATCAATAACTGAGACATATTCATCTCCCTCAAGGCGGTGCTCTTGTAGCCCAAGATCTGTATGATAAGGAATTAAGAAAAATTAGAATAACATGACAAATTTTCTTGATGTCTTGCTAAGTATCAAGTGTATCTAATTTGAACAGGTGCCACTATATGTGTTAGAAAACATGGATATCTACGGCACTTGCTACATGATCTTCTCCTTTACAGTTAGAAAGTGGCCATAATGTGAAATAAAATCGGTGTTTTATATGAAAAAGATGTGAAAACAAAACTAGATGTTTGATAGATAAATAAATACTGCAAGATCTTACAAAGAGGATCCTTAAGGAGCTTCTCATTGTTCGTTCCGACATCAATCATAACAGGAAGAACCTAGAAAAAAAAGGCAAGAAAGCAATCAAAGACTCGAAAGACAACTATCTATTTGTCCACATGAAAATCAATAGTAAGCAAGTAAAGGAATAACAGTAGATTACTTTAGAGTTCCGTTTTAGATAACACTATAAAACATGGTTCCCAATATAGAAAATTCCACTCAGATGTCAAATAGGTCTTTGATGAATATCTTCCATAGGCATATTTCTTTGAGAATTTTTTAAATTATCAAATTTACTCCAAATCAAAGCAATGAAATAACAATTCCAATCTTTGAAGTGTTATATCACAAGAATATTTTGTTATTTGGCTGCAAAAAATGGCCAATTTAGTGTGGAACTGAAAATAAGATGGAAAAGAGGGGAAGAATCTGAGATTAGAGTTCTAAAGAACCATTCAACATACCCTTTGAGGATTTATTCCAGCAGCAGCAACATATAAATCCAATTTTCCAATAGCAATGCCAATACCATGCACCCCGAGATCACCAAGGCCCAATATCCTGCTTCCATCAGTCACCACTATCATGTCAACCTGAAACAGATTGGCCAAATAACCATTTTTTATTTAATTGGAATTGTAGAAAAGTTCTTTAGCAAATGTTTGTCCTTTTAGATCTCCAAAATGCAAAGGACCAAAAGGTATATCTTAACACAACAGTATTGTACCTTAAAGGTAATGGAATAGCTCAACCACAGAAGACAATTAGTAAGTGGACACTGGGCAAGCACTGAACTGACCCATACGACCATACCTGATCAGCTGGCCAATTGTACACCATGGACATCATCTCCCCACGGTCTTCTGCACTAAAGTACATTCCCCTAGGCCGTCGAAACAAACCACTGTAGTTTTGGCAAACAAGCCCAACGGTTGGTGTGTAAACGATAGGCGCATACTCTTCAATGTTATCTATTAGTACCTATTTAAAAATGAGAATGTAAGGCAACCATTTTGGAAACAGAACTCAACAAGTACTCAATCAGTAAAGTTTGATATTGCAAAGGCAATAAATTTAACACAGAAGGTCCATAACAAAACATTGGGGGTATAAACCAAAGATATTGTTCCTTAACAGAACACGCAACATCAACAAGAATAAGGATGTGCCTAGATGAGTGTGCAGACTGTGAAGGTACACACCTTGTAGTACATCGTTTCATTTCTGTCATGCAATCTGTTAAGGATGCGCCATTTTGCCAATGGATAAGTATCAGATGGCCCATCTTTAGCGTAACGCTGAAGCCGTTTCAGATCAAGCACTGTAACCAAAGTACAAATTAGAATTAAAAAAGAGTAAATATACAGAATGCAGTTACAGTCTATTTCAGTAATAATGCTTTTCCCAAATGGCCTACATAGTTACTGTAAAGTGTAAACCTAGCTAGAATACCACCCGTCGGTGATGCATCTCCTCTAGGCTCTAGCTCTAGCTGTGGATAAGAATGTGCAACTTCCGCACATAAGCTTTCCATAAATGTTATATTACTTGATTGTAAACTTTTAGTGAAGCATTTTTGTTTGTCCATAGCTTCTAAAGACATTCCTAATGCTAACCATGCTAACCAAATGGAGCATTAGCTGACTGAACTAAGCCCCAGGGGGACGATCTGACACCAACACACCGCCAAACACCACAGAATTCTTCGAAAACCATTCCACCCTACAGCGGCCGATCCAGTTAGATCCGCGGCGATTCATGTAGCAGTAGCAAGCCCCAAAAGCCAGAGTAAGCAATGAAGCGGCTCGTCAGGACGGGGGCAACACGTACTGAATCTGTCGATCTGCTGCTGCGAGGAGACGACGTTGGGCGGGAGCAGGCCGCGGAGACTGAGGCGGTCCCTCTCGGTCATCGAGAACGCCGTGCCCTGCAGCCAGCAGCGTCAGAAGTTCAGAACCCACAAGAGCGCGAACTAGACAGGGAGCAGCACCACCGCTCGCGAGCACCCGGAGGGAACAGAACCGAGGCGTACCCGGTTGAACCAAGGGTCGTGGAGGATGTCGGGGCCGCGCTTGTGGAGGACGACGGGGCGGTGGCACTCCGCCGTCACGTACTCCCGCGGGTGCTGGGAGAGCAGGAGCAGGCGGCGCAGGCGATCCGGGGCGAGGGATCGCCGGAGATTCCGCGAGATGGACGCCATCCCCGCGCCGGCTCCTGTTTCTCGGGGAGGCTTCGGCTGGTGGCGTCAGTGGGTATCGGCGTACGGGGGAGTGGAGACGTTCTTCCCTGTAGTGCCGACGATGCTTTTGCCTTTGGACACCCCCGAATTATTCTCCAGCGCGTCTGCGCGTGGGACGCCGACGCGGGGCCCCGGTGCCGAAGGCTTTGCTGGTCGCGCCTGAGGCTGACTGCCTACCCGATTGATTCGTTGACGCCGGGCTGCCGACGAGAAGGCACAAGGAGCGAGATCTGTCCGCGTCCCGCACTTGTTCGTACGAGCGGCTTTCGGCCGATCACAGGCCCGCGCGCGCTGAAGCACAAAACGGTCAGACGCAGACCTATCGATTTTTTTGAACATTTATTTATCGATTATTATTTTGTTCGTAAAAAGAACAAAGTTGGCATTGATTCAAGTGAAACGCGTGAATTTTCTACTACTCTCTCCCTGTTGCAATTCTAGTATAGTGTCAATTTTAGTATATTAAGTTTAACCAATTATAGATAAAATTGTCAATATTTATAATAAATATCAACATATTAATTAAGAAATTTATTTTTATATAAATTAATTTGAAGCTATAGATGAGAATACTATTTACTAGTACTCTATCCATTTTAAATTATAGTTTGTTTGACTTTTTTTATCCCAAGTTTGACCACCCGTCTTATTCAAAAAATTTGTACAAATATAGTAAATTTAAGTTATTATTGTATATCATTTGTTAAATAAGCAAGCCACAAAAAAATAAATGATATTTACATAAATTTTTGAATAAAACAAGTGGTCGAACTTTAAGTTTAAAAAGTCAAACAAACTATAATTTAGAACGGAGGGATCACCAAACATAGTTGCATTCTAGTTTTTCCTATACCCTCTTTGTGAGGAAATGCTTCCCAACCCGTGTATGCACTAACCGAACGTTCACGGGAGGCCCCACGCCGCCGCCCGCCGCCGCCCTCCGTCGTCGCCGCTGGTCCCCCTCCCTTCCCATCCGGCATCTCGTCGGGGGCTGAAGGGAGAGGGGGTCCATTGTTTTTAATAGTTTTCTCCAGTAGATCGAGTCCTTAGGGTTAGGGTTTCTCCATGTCAAAGTTTTTGGTATTGGAGTTTTATCTCCTCCTTCTCCTCTTCTCCGGCAATGGTGAAGGAGAAGGGTGGAATCATTTTCTCCATGGCGGCTTCGTTGAAGACAAGGGCGAAACCTTCGGCGTCACCATCTTCATCGACATGACGACATGAAGATCTTTGTTTTCGGACGGCGGCATCAAGGCGGAGATAATGTCGCCGCCATGGAATAATTTTCTCCGGATTTTTCTTCGTTTTGTTGTGGTTAGATCTGGCCACAATAAAAGACTAGGGAGAATATCCTTCAGATCAGTCTTCCTCATTCTTCGGTGGCAGAAAGAAGAATGAAGACATCAACAAGAAGAAAAAGATCATCAATTCCACCTACAGGAATGTTGGTCGTCCGTTGGGCATTTGTTCTCATGCTTGCCGCTATTGCTAGTGCCGAGTATTTGCCTGTGCAGTCATCTATACGAAACGTCAAAAAAGTTTGGTTTTGACATTTGGAGCTTTTCACGGCGTGGGTATATTTTAGATGAAAATCAGTTTCTGGATATATCTAGTGTAATCCAGAGTGCTTGTAATATGTTGATGTACATAGCTATTATATAATATAATTCTTCTTTGGTCGCAAAAAAAATATACCCTCTTTGTGAAAAGTCAAATGAGATATATGAGTTGAAATATGGGGGTAAGAATAGTGAACACAAATGTGATCAACCAAATCCTTGAGCACTTATGAGGTTCGTTAAGGAATTTGTAAAACATCTATTACTATGAGAGGTAAAGTTTTCATGCATGTGGTGAGCTATAGGGAAAAAATTACAAAGGTCTCGATGCCTCCTGCTCAGCTGATGATTTCTGTGGCTGATAGGTCAATTGACGTCGTTTTTTTTGTTGTTGTTTTAAGAGATAATAAGTTTAAATGAACTGGAGAGCTTGATCTTTAGTAGTGGCACACGACTTTCTTAATGAAAACTTAAGTCCTCCTCAAAAGGAGAGCACTTGCGGCAATAAATATTGGTGTCGTTGTATCTTAGAGCAAATTCAATAATAGAGCTAAGTGCTTAGCTATAAGTCAAGCTATTAGAGTCAAGTTATACAACAAGTTGTCTTCTACTTGGCTGTAAAAACTTTCTCTTTCCTATTCCTCCTCACAACATTATTATTTGGGCTCACTACTATCTAGGCTTCTGTGTCCAGTTTGGTGGTTGCATGAGAGTCAATCTCTCCTCTCTCTCCTCTTCTCTTTCCTCCACATCAGCATTCACTTGGCTATAAGCCAAAGGCTTTGCTGCAAATGACTGTGAGTCATTCATTTATTTAAAAAAAAAACTTGACCTGCGGGGGTAAGATAGCCCCCGGGCATTTGCATTAAGAAGAAGACCTTCTCACGCAGGTCGAGAAAACCCCCGAACGCCTGCCCCACCCATACACAACGGTGTCGTAGCCCATGTGAGACGGCCACGACCGGGGCCGGGCCTTAGACCTGTGCTTTGGCCATGGAACAGATGAGGGGATTTTTTTTAACCCCAGCCTGAAATTCGTTCCAACAAGGAGTCGAACCCAGGACCTGAGGAGTGTCGTCGGGTTCCTTTAACCAACTAGACTAGATGCTCTTTGGCCCATTCATTTTTTTTGATCGGACGGTTGTGGTAACCTATTACCTTCTAGGAGGTAATATGTCATATATATATATATATATATATATATATATTATTTTTATTTTGTAAAGTAGAATAAATTAGGAAGTTCTAGATGTAAAAAATCTTTTTAAAATTTAATTGAAGCATGCATGATCTGGCGCATATGGTAAGTTTTTTTAATTGATACACTTGAATTTGCATGAATTTAATTTACATGTGTGCCAACGTGACACATACGTATTTGCATATGCAAAATACATGTATGTGACACATACGTTAACACCATATCATACGTATGCAAAATACAACGTTAGATTTGCAAAATACGTATGGCGCATATATATGGCTCAATTTGCATGATTACGTGTATGTGATTTGCTTGTGGTACCTAAGCATATGTGTTAGATTAGAGGACTGGTGGGTAAAGTACATGTAATATATTACACTTACATTGCGTTAAAAATATATTACATTTACAATTTTTTAAAATTCGGTAAAAATACACTTGATTATACATTTTATATGAATTAGCCAACATTACAACGTATTGTAGTTTCATAACATGTCATGTGCGGCGTTGATCAGAAAAAGAAGGGGCACATGCTGATTTCTATCTGCATGACTTGAGGATTCGATAATATATTTTCCTTTTTTAGATTAATTAGTTAATTAATTTAATTAAAAAAATCCAAAATATCAACGGCTTAGATTTATTTGAGGTATTACCCCCTAGCAAGTAAAGTGTGTACCGTAGCATTGCCCATAAACCAATTATTATACTTGCTCAAGATGACCTATTCATCCTACTTCTACTGTAAGCAACATTGGACCTTTGTTCTTCCAAACTTAGTCTTTGACTCTTAACTTTAAAGGGAAAATGATTCGTCAAAGCACATGAGCTTCTTTAACTAAAAGGGTCTTAAGATCAAGCTCTGGCCTCTTGCCTTCTTTATTCGATCTTCAACTAAAATAAGTTTTATTGTAAAGCGTCTTTTTCTAAAACTATGCAATGCTCCATGATAATGAAGAGAGCAGGGTTGAAAAGTGTATGCTATACTTAGATAAAGTCCATCCCTAATCAAATTGATGTGTGAGCACCCTTGCTATATATTCATATACCCTTGATAATGTTGTATCTCCTAACAACCCCAGCCTTAACCACACTTAGGGCCCTTTTAGAATGTAGACAATATTTGTACATGAAATTGACACAAAACCCGTATATTTTTCACAAGACAAACATACAAAAAAAACGCAATCTAAAAGGGGCCTTACATGTCTCTACTAGCACCTCACTCAGATCTTATGATAAACCCGGGAGATATACTACTAATATTTTGTGATTATTACTTCCTCTTTATAAAGTATAAATGATTCTTAGTTATCATAAGTTAAACCATTTTAAATTTGGTAAGCTTGTAGAAAATTGTATTAACGTCAACTATCTCAAACTGGTAAACTATAAAAATATTTTCCATAGTGTCACTGCTACAAAATCCTTTTTGCGCGACGGTCATATTTGCTTTTCCACAGCGGGTAAAGGAGTCCGCCACGATGAGAAGGCCACGGTAAATCGTGGCTTTGCCGCTGCGGACACCTTTGCCCGTTGTGGAAAATCCATTTCCCACTGCGGACACTAAGAATGGCCGTCACGGTTAATCGTTTCGAAAAAAACAAAAAAAAAGAAAAATACCCTAGACATGCCCGGCGAGTCCATCCACAGGCTCGTCGAGCCCATCTAGGGCTGCAGCATCGTGGTCGCCGCGCCGGCCGATCCACCACCGCTGTGGACGGATCCAACCTCGTTGTGGATGGATTTGGACTCGCCACCGGTCGCCGCCGCCGTATCCAGCCTCCCACAGGCCACGACCGGGATTGGATCCATGGAGCCGCGTTGTGGGATGGACGGAGCTCGCTGCTTCACCCCGCGCCGCCTCGCGCGCAAGAGAGCCGCCGCGGCCCCGCGACGCCTCGCGCGTCCGAGCACCGCCGCGACCCCACGCCTCCACGAGCTCGGCCCCGAGCTCCGCCGCGTCCCGCGCGGCCCTGCGCGCCGCTCCGAGCGCCTCCTCGCGCGCCCGAGAGTGCCGCCGCGCGCTCCGCCACGGCCTCGCGCCTCCCCGAGCGCCGCCACACGTGACCGGACCCGTGCGCCACCACTAGCGTCTGTGCTGGGAGAGAGAGAGAGGGAGTGGGAGAGAGAGGGTTGGGAGAGGATGGAAACCCTAACTCTTGTTTATATATGGGGTGGGGCTATCAGGCCTCGCCCTGGGCCTAATGGGCTTAGGCCTTAACCGTGGCAGGCCTTATAAGGTGTCCGCTGCGGTAAATATCAATTTACCGCAACGGACAAAATTGCCCGTCGCGGTAAATAAAAAATGTCCGCTGTGGTAAATCGTGTGATTTATTGCAGCGGGCTAAAATTGATGTCCGTCACGAATGCATTTTTGGCAACGTTGCGCAAAATCATTTTTGACGTAGTGTGTACCAAATGAAGCTCATTTGTTATGACACGATATTTGAACCTTGTTTGATGTAGCTAAAATCTCATATTAGCTACAATTTCTTATATTATTCTTACAAAAATGAACTATTTTTTATAAATTTCCTGTACAATTTCTAATAATTTGCCTGCGTTCTATATAGCCAAGTGAAAGTCAGAAACGACCGGTACAGTGCATTCATCTACAACTGCGTGCATGATATCGTGATCATCCCGAAACATGATGTCGATGTTTTGTCCGCTTAAACTTATCAGTGATAATACTTATAAAAGGCACTTAAACAGCCAGCCACGTATCCTTCAGCGGCAGCGCTGTACCAATCCCATGTTTTCATTTTTTTTTTTTTTTTGACGAAATGTTTTCATATTTTAGCGCTGCAAAACAAAAGGCTTTCGTGCCATTTGCCTTCCGGTCCGGCCGCCTTCTCCGCGAGCGCTAGGAGCAATAAACGGCAGGCACTAATCTCGGAGGCAACGCCCAGACGCGCAAGCGGAAGGAAGGGGGAGCGCAACACTCGCGGTCGCGGGGAGAGAGAGACAAGGGGGCCGGTCACACACACGCCGACCGCGCGAGCTAGCGAGCGAGATCCCCTCTCCCGCTGCCGGATCCGATCTCAACTGACCTCGTCGCCGCCTGCCGTGGGAGGGAGAAGAAGAAGAGGAGGAGGAGGCGGCGGAGATGGCACCGGTGTCGGCGCTCGCCAAGTACAAGCTCGTCTTCCTGGGGGACCAGTCCGTCGGCAAGACCAGCATCATCACCCGCTTCATGTACGACAAGTTCGACAACACCTACCAGGTATGACGCCCCGCACGCCTCCTTCCCCTGCTCCGATCCCGATCGATCCCTCGCGTGCTGTTTGTGTCGTCTCCCCGCGTTGGGGGTGGGTTAGTGGGTTGGATCCAATCGGGCGGGCCAGATCCAGCGCAGGAGGATCAGTAGGTCGATGTGATCCGGGGCAGGGTGATCTATGCTGCGCCCGATTGGATCGGGGTGGTTCGGTAGTTACTAGTTAGGCATAGAAACCATAGCTCCGTATTTTTTTTCTGGGTATGTGATGATGCTGTTCCACCAAACGACGGAATGCTCATAACGCATGATCAATGAGCATGAATTAACTTTAATATCGTTGCAATTACATGTGAGGCGTACCGTTATAATTTGGGCTTGCCTGACCCAGTGGTGATGGTAGATTGGTATGATTGCCTGATTGGATCACAGGTCCTTGACATTGTTCTCTGGGATGCCCAAGCCCAAATCTGTGTATTGGGACAGAGATTGTGATGTGAATAGCCTGCCACTGAATTATTGTCCTTGTAATATAAGGAAGACAAGTATTTGTCTGCATTACTAGGATGCTACTTTGACAAGAGACTTCTGTCATATCCATGGGATTGGCACTCTACTGTAAGCACTAGCCTGGCAACATTTTTTTTTCCAGACACTGGTTATGATTTGAAAATATTAAGAAATGTAAGTCACAATGGATTTTGACTGCTTTGCATGTATTTTATGGTGTGCTGTATTGGTTGTTGGAGTGATTATTTTGAGCATTACTACTATGTTGAGTTAATTCCAGTAATTTTTGGCTTGTTATACAGTAATAATAGTGTAATACTCCTGGTTAGTCTATTCAGGTTTGCTCAAAGTTGTTTTCTCTGGTATGCAGGCTACAATTGGTATTGATTTTCTGTCGAAGACAATGTACCTTGAAGATAGAACTGTCAGACTCCAACTCTGGTATGGTGACTACTACTGCATCCGTTAGCCTGTATGCCCCTTGAGATCTACAGACTGTTGACCTTATGCATATTTTGTTTTCTTTGCAGGGATACAGCTGGTCAGGAAAGGTTCAGGAGTTTAATTCCAAGCTATATAAGAGACTCTTCAGTTGCTGTCATTGTATTCGATGTTGCAAGTAATCTCTCTCTCACACACACACACCCACACCCACACGCACACAAATACTTACACACCCACACATTCTTTAGAAAAAAATGATATCAGATGCACATAACAACAATGACTAGGAACTTTTATCGTTTATTAAGGATTAAGGACATAAACTTTTACTATTTTGTTCTTACCTTTATTTGTTTCATGTTGTAGGCAGGCAGTCCTTCTTAAATACATCTAAGTGGATAGAGGAAGTTCGCACTGAGAGGGGCAGTGATGTTATCATTGTGCTTGTTGGGAACAAAACTGACCTTGTTGACAAGAGGTTGGTGGTGTTTACACTTGCCTGATTTATGTAATTTTGTTGGTTGCTATATGTATCTTTTGTTTGGGTTTAAATTCTTTGGCCACTCTCATGTCAAATATAATTCTCCCTCCGTTCATTGGCAGTTGAGTTCTCCCATTTATTTGCCTTGTTGTTTGATACTGACAACAAAATTCATACCAAGCAAAAAAATAAATTTAAAATATTTGGGTTGCATTTCCTAGGAATTTTCAGGTGGTATCCACCCTAAACTTTGTGATTCAGAAGAATCTCTTGTGCTGGTTGCTGAGTATATCAAGTGGGACCTCGGTAGGGCTCAATCTCAGTGAGGCATTTAGAGCGTTCTTCTGAAGCACAGATCTTGGGTTGGCATTTAGCAAAAAAACTGGAAGCTTTGCTTTCTCTAATCCTATATTTACTTAGCATATGCTATATATCTTTACTTAATCTGTATGCGTTATTTTTGGTTGCTTGTTTTTGTCACTAGAACTGGAATCTGACATCTATTGGTATGCCATTGCTTTTATGATTTTCTAGGTCTCCTGTATTTATGTGATAATTTCCAGCTTAGCTAAATTAAATAAATTACCACTTGTCTTGTAGAATTGGTAATCATTGAGGTATTTATGTAATTTGATTTGAAGAAGTATGTCACTCTTATATTCTTGCTGAAATTCTGTTGCATCTCATTGAACAGGCAAGTCTCGATAGAGGAAGGGGAAGGCAAGGCGAAGGACCTTGGCGTCATGTTTATTGAAACCAGTGCTAAAGCTGGGTTTAACATTAAGGTATGCTTCAGAAATATAAACTGCTTAGATGTCTCATTTCATAAGTTGGGTTGCTTCTAGAGCATGCAATTTTTTTCTCTAAGTTCAGAGTAGTGTGTTTTTCTTAGTAAAGGCCTTCATTTTTCTGCCTGTCTATATGTGTTTATATGTCAACATACTTGTTTGTTTTGCACTGACCACCACAAACTTGTGAGCAGGCGCTGTTCCGTAAAATTGCTGCCGCACTTCCTGGAATGGAGACACTCTCATCAGCGAAGCAGGAAGACATGGTTGATGTGAACTTGAGGTCCGGCAATGCAAACTCGTCCCAGTCTCAGGCTCAGGCTGGTGGATGCAGTTGTTAGTTGCAGTCTCTGACACTTGCTGCTCATGATCTCTGAGACCCTGAGCATCAGAACGCGTTATCACTGATGCTTCTCTCGGGAAGGAGAGTTGATTGCCTCTCAGCCAGTGAACACACCATAGTCTTTACCCGGTGAATGGTCCATTTGCATTGGAACGATACGATTTATGAGTTCTCTAGTGTTATTTCCTCAGTGGCCTAAGCTAGCAACAGTGTATAGTTGGGTTGGCACTGCAAACTTCTACCATTGAGTTGGGTATTAGAGCTAGTTATTGGTTCATGTTGGAACTTATATTTTCCATCTTGTTGCAGTTAGCTTGAGTCATGTTTGCTATGTGTACCAAACATGTATTGGAAATTTGGAATTTTTGTAAGCTATAATAAGGCCAGCACGGCAATAGCGCTCCATGGTATCCCTGAAATTTGTATCGTTCAAACCTTGATATCCTAAATTTATATCGTTCAAACCTTTTAAGCCGCTGCGGCAGCTGGCTTTTTCTACTTCATGCTTACTGCTGCAGGTTGCTTTACTGTTGCCTATGCTGCAGCTGCAGAGCTGCAGCCAGCTTGCTGAACATTTTTTTTGTGTGAATTACATGTGAATGAATAGTTAAGGGGGCATGAATGTGTAGCTTGACCTATGTGAGTGGATGTGATTGAATCTTGTGAAAGCGCGTTAAGAAGATAATTGGCTGGTACAAAAGTCATCTGATTCGGTTGATTGAATAGTATTATGTGAGAGAGAATAAGCTAAAAAAATTTTAAACTAGTTCAAGCAAATAGAAATAAATAATTATTTACATGTGAGATTTCCATGATGAGATGGCAATTCATGGTCGCAATAAAAGTGCACCAAAGATTAAAAACGTAGCATGTTTTTTGGCCATTTCGAGATTGTACTCACCATAATTCTTTGGTGTGAGTTTGAGTCACAGGAATTGCATTGAAATTCCCTAAGATTGGAAAAAACACCATAGTGAAGAATCATGGCCCTACTTGGTTTCGGTGCTTAACGGCAATTAACGATTATTATGGCTAACATGTGTTTTGCAGAGGCTATGCGTAGCTTAGACATAGTGATCAACATGAATGAGCATGAATGGGCATCACTTAGCCCTCAAGATGGATATCGTTTCGGATTTCAAAGAGACATGATGAAGACTAAGGATGAAAACGGATCGGATACGAACGGATATCGTTGATATTGTATTTGTTTTCATATTTCTCCTCGGATTCGAATTCGAATACGAATAGTATCAGAAATATCGGATAGGATACGATTAGATATCGACATCATAAATATACCGATTTTAGTATTCGGATACGGATACGGTATCGGATGTTAATCTTCGGACTCGGATACGGACAGGTCTAAACTCCTCTAAACGAATTCGGTCGGACGGACGGTCGAATAAATATCCGTCCCGTTTTCATCCCTAATGAAGACCCTAGAATGATAGACTAAGTGCCATAAGGTGATGAAGGACACTTAGAAATAGATAGGGCTTCTATTTGATCTTTGACCGTACTATCAAGAGGGGTTGACACTAGTAGCTTGACTTAGAAAAGTTTCATGACTTAGGTGTGGTGCACACTTGACTTCCTTAGCTCTAAGCAAGCCTATGGTGACCGTAAGATAGCCAAGAACTTCTTCCGAATTCATCGCGACGAAAACCGGAGTTGAAAAAGAAGTTTACTAGGCGTCGAACGCTGAGTCTGGAGGCGCCGGACGGTGTCCGTCGAGTCGGACGATGGCGTCGGATGCTGACGTCAGGATGACGTAGCGTCCGTCGGCCACCCAGTTTGAGCCTCTGAGTTTCAGAGGGCGTCGGACGTTGTCCGTCGCCTAGGCGTCAGACGCTAGGGTAGCGTCCGTCGGCCTTCCAGTGGGCCTGTTTTCAGTGCAAAACGAAAAGGGGCGTCGGACGCTGATATCTCAGCGTCCGTCGCCCAAAACAATGTGCAAAACTAGCCGTTGGGCAGGGCAACGGACCGTCCGTCGCCTAGGCGTCGGAGCGTCCGTCGCCAACTTAAAGAGCCAGCCCGAGGCAGTTTTCTTGAGGGCTATTTATAGCTCCTCACACTTCTCTCCCACCTTGCCTTTGCTCATTTCAGTTGTTGAGTTCGTTGAGAAGGTTGGGAAGAGAGCAAGAGCCCTAGAGTGAGAGATTGATTCGCGAATCCATCCATCCTCTCCTCTAGTTCATCCAAGAGTTCAAGTGTGCATCCTTTAGTTGTGAAGCTTGAGTGAGTCAAGTGAAGATCAAGGCTTGTTACTCTTGGTGATCGACATCACCTAGACGGTCCGGTGGTGCTAGGAGGAAGGTGATCACCGGAGGATTGTCGGCGGCCCTTCTCCATCGACGTTGTGATCGGTTGTGGGCGATTCACCGAGCCGGAGTGGCAAAGAATCAGCCCATAGAGAGCACTTAGTCCTTGCGCGGACTAAGGGGGAGCGATACCGTGTGCGGTGCTCCAACGAGGACTAGGGGGAGTGTCGACTCCTCGATACCTCGGCAAAAAGTCGTCGTGTCAAATTTCCTTTGTCTCCTCCTCTTTACTTATTGCAATTACATTCAAGCATTACATTCCGCTTTACCTTCTTGTTGCTTGACTAGAATTGCATAGGGCTTTACTGCTTTTATTGTCATGCCTTGCTTGTTTAACTAGGACACACTTGGAAAAGCACTAGGGGGTTAATTGGCTCTTGTTAGGTTTTAATATTGCTTAGAAATTTAAAAGAACCCAATTCACCTCCCCTCTTGGGCATCTTGATCCTTTCACACTTTCCATATTGGAAAGTGCGTATGGAGGCTTACCTCGAAGCCTTAGATGTTGGTGTGCTCAAAGCCGCCACTGATGGTTTTATGGCCTATGACGGAGAACCATTCGGTGATGAGGTCCACTATGAGAAGTGGAATGCCAAAGCCCGGAACACTCTCTTTAGGGGCATTGGCAAAGATGTGTTCAACCGTGTGCGAACCTCAAAGACCGCACATGAGTTGTGGAAGAACATTTGTGCTCTTCATGAGGGCACAAAGAGCGAGCGGGAAGAGCGATATCACTTAGTCGTGAATAAGATGAATGCTTTTACCATGCTTGCTCATGAAAATGCAAATGAAATGTACTCACGCTTAAATGTTCTTGTAGAAGAATTGAATGCACTTGGGTTAAAGCAAATGGATGAAGCCGATGTTGTGAGGAAGATTCTTTGTGTGCTTCCTATTGGCAAGTATGCCAACATTGTGACGGTGTTGCATCAAGGTGATCTTTCCAAATATACACCAACACAAGTCTTGAGAAAGATCAATGCACATGAGATGTACATACACATCAACAAAAAAGAAGAAGCTTCATCATTCACCAAGAAAAAAGATTTGGGCCCTTTTAAAAAGTAGCCATGACTGGGGAAAGTAAAAGATGGAGTATTATGGGCTAAAGGGAAAAAGATGATGACCCCAAACCCTTGCCCTAATGGGGGAAGAAGACCCCAAGATGTTTAAAGAAGTAAACAACATTTGGTGTCAAGTTTGATTAAAGAAAGAAGAAGTTCTTCATGCAAAAAAGGGAAACCCCTTGTCGGAAATGGTTTTGCTTCATTGTGTTTGATTTTGGGGACCTTTGGGCTCACATTGTAAAAACCCCAAAAAGGGGACAAGTACAAGAAAAAGTACAAAAATTTGCAAAGACCCAAAAAAAGGTAAAGCGAAGTGGGGAAGCCCACAAAAAAGGAAAAAAGGGTTTAAAGAAGAAGCTTTTTTCCAACACCAAAAGGAAGAACAAATGGTAAGGCATACATTTTTGGTGTTTGGTTTTAACCGAAATCGAAGATCAAGTGAGCTTTCGGTGTTTAAAAGTGAAGATGAGAAGGGGGCCCGCTCTATCTTTGGGGAAATTTCATTGCCCCCTCCACCACCACCGTTTCCTCCCTACACCCTTTACACCCCTTTTCCCTTATGGCAAAGGGTACCGGAAGGTAAAATTTAAAAGTAGGGTAGTGTGTAGTGGTAGTGAAAGTAAAAAGTATACAAAGCCCCTTCTTATGATGAACTCAAAAAAATTGCTCACTAAGTATACAAAAATTTTTAAAAAAGGGAGCAAGTAAAAATAAAGAGTTTAAAAAAGAAAAATATGCCCTTGCAAGAAAAATTTGGGAAAACAAACCCAATGCAAAGTGATGAGTAATTAGTGAAAATAAATTCTTACCCTCAATGTGGGAGCCAAATCTCTCTAAAAGAGAAAAGGGAAAAACATGAAGTAGAGGGAAACATCACAAGAGCTTAGGGGAAAAAATCCTTTAAAGCTTAGGGTGAATTTACCCCAAAAGAAAAGTGACTATGTTACTCTCCTTATAGTAATGAATTTTCTTGGGGATGTTTTTTCCTATTGTTGCAAACCCCCATTGTCAAGATTGACTTTGGGTTTTACTTCTTGTGATGATTTAATTGTTGACCCCTTTGGGAAGGCAAGGGAAAGGGTTTCCTAATTTTGGCAAAGAGAAAAAAAAAGTGGTTTATGGGCCCGGAAATTAATTAAAAAGTAAATATTTTCCAAAAGGTTTTTCAAAAAAAATTGAAAAAATTGAAAAGGGGGTTTTTAAAGGGGAAAAAAGGATTTTATCAAAGGGCCCCCAAAAGCCCAAAAACCAAGGGTTTAAAAAATTTTTTAAAAAAAAAATTGGGGGATTAAAAAACAAAAGGGATTGAAGGTTGGGAACTTATTAAAAAGGTGGGGAAAACCGGGGAAAAAGTAAAAAATTTTTTTAGGGGTTTTAAAGAAGAAAAAAGAACCAAAGAGGCTAAAAAAAATTTTTTGGGGGGGGAAAAAATCCATTGGGGGGCCCAAATTGGGGAAAAATGAAAAAAAGGGGGTTTCCAAAATTAAAAGGGGCCCAAAAATTCCCCCAAAAAAAATTTTTTTGGGGCCTTTTCTTAATGAAAAACTATTTTTTGGGAAAAAGAATTGGAAAAAGGGGGCCGGGGTTTCCCTTTTGGGTTTTCCCCAAAGGTTTCCGTTTTTCCCAAGGGTTTGGGTTTATAAGAAGGTTTTAAAAAAGGGGTTTTAAAGGGGGGGGGGGGGCCAAACCCCCTCAAAAAAAAATTTTAAAACCCCGGCAAGCCCAAGTTTTTTTTCCCCCTTATCAAGGGGAAAAGGGGGGGGCCAAAGGGCCCAAAAGGGAATAAAAAAAAACCTCCCCCTTTGATTTTAAAAAATGGTGGGAAAGGAAGGGAACCCCTTTTTTAAAACAAAGGGGTTTTGCCCTTAAACCCCCCTTTTTCCCCAAAAAACCCTTCCCCAAGAAAATGGTTTTTAAAAAATAAAAACCCCAAAATTTTTCCAAACAAAAAAATTTGTTTTGGGAAACGGCCTTTTTGGTTGGTTTTTAAAAAACCCCCCAACAAGGGGTTTGGGGGAACCAAAGGACATTTTTTTGGGGGAAGTTTTGGAAGAAATTCAAAAGGGCCCCAAAATTGGGCCTTCCAAAAGATTACATTTTTTTATTTTAATCTCTTTTTCCAATTTTTAAAAAATTTAAAACCCCCCAAAACCCCCCCTTATTAAAAACCCAAAAACCCCATTAAATTTCCTAAACCTTCCCCCCTCAAAAAATTTTCCCCCCCCCTTATATTTATTAATAAAAAAAAACCCCCCCCCCCCCCCCCCCCCCAAAAAAAAAAAAATAAAAAAATTTTTAATACCCCCCCCCCCCCCCCCCCCCCCCCCCCCCCCCCCCTTTTCCCAATTTATGGAAAACTGGGGGGTAAAAAACAAAAGTCCTTTTAAAATTTTTTAATTTTTCAACCGAGGTCCAATAGTGTTTGGTTTCCTTCACCCAAATTCCCCCAAATTTGTGAAAAAAGGATTTACATTAATTTTAAAGGTTTCCAAAAAAATTATCATTAGGGTTTTTCCATAAAAGGGCTTTTAAAAAATGGTCAAAATTTTTGATTCGGGGGTTGGGCCCTATTTTTTGGTTTCCGGGGGGAAGCCTTTAAGGCGGGGGGATTTTAAGGGTGGGGAGGGTGGTTTGGGAAGGCAAAATTTTATGAAGAAGGGGAAACCTTTGAAAAAGAAAAGGGAAAATCATCAAAAAAAGGGGGGTGGAAAACCCCCCAAGAGAATGAAAAGGTTTTTTAAACCAAAAAATTGGGTGGTAAAGGGACCTCCCAATTGTCCCTTGGAGGGAACCTTTTGTTTGGTTTGGTAGTTAGAACCTTGGTACTTTTGGGCTTTTTTTCCCTTCCAAAAGGGGGAAACTTTTTTCAAAAGGTTTGAAAAGGCCCAAAATGGTTTTAAATCAAGGAAGTTTTGGTTCCCCTTTTCCGGGGTTTTTGGAAACCCCCCTTTTTTCCCTTGTGTATAATTTGGGGTTCCAAGGCATATTGGTTTAACAACCAAAGGTTGGTAGAAAAGGAAAAAGGGACTTTTACCCCAAAAAAGGGCTTAAAAACCCCCCGGGAAAGGGGGACAATCCCACCCATTGCAAATGGGAAATTTTTTTTTAAAAGGTTTTTTAAAAAGCCCAAAATATTTGGGGTAAAAACCAAATTTTTCCCAAGGGTTTTGGTGAAATTGCTCCAAAAGGGAAGCGAAAATTGGGATGTTACGGTAACCTTTTTCTTCTTGGTTTTCCAAATAAGAAATTTTGGGGTAAAAAAACCCCCCCTGTTAAAGAAAATAATTTAATTTGTGCTAAGGTTAAAAAGGGGAAAATTTGAGAATTGGGGGAAACCCAAAGGCCCTATAAGGAAATGCCCTTGTTTGGGGAATAACCCGAGGGGGGAAAATTTTAAGATGATGGAAATCTTTTTTACCCTCCCCCCCCAGGTCGGGGTTTATGAAAAAAAGGTGAGGTTTTGCACAAGAAAACCCTAAAGAATCAAGACGGGTTAAATGGGAATTTAGGACCAAACCTCCCCTAAGGGGTTTGGGATAAAGGGACTCCCCCTATTTTAACCCTTTTCCACGGATTTTTATTGGGGGGTTTTAAGGGGGTAAAACCCCGTAAAACGGTTCCCTTTGTTAAAAAGATCATTTTGTTTTTTTGGTTAAAAAGCTTCGTGGGGGGAATTGTTACGGCCGAGGGGTAATCCCATGCGGGGGAGAGTTTGAAAAAATTTAAAAACAAGGGGTAAACACTATTGAAAAACCCCCGGGAATTTTTTTTTTAAAAAAGAAGGTTCCCTTTTTGTGGGAAAAGGAAAGGTTTTAAAGGTTCTCCTTCCCACTTGAAACCCTTGATTTTAGCCCCTTTCTTGGGTTCGGGGCTGGGAAAGATTAATATCCTTTTTGGAAAAAATTGCTTACTCAAAAAATTGGAAAATTTTTTTAAAGGTTGGGGAAAAAGGGATTTTTTAAATTGGTTTCTCAAAATTTTTTTTAAAAAAAAATTCCCCTTTGGGCCCCCAACCCTAATCATGTGAAATTAATTTTTAAATTTAGTTTGAAAAGCGGCTAAACTTGGTTGAATTAAAAACCTTTTTAAAAAGGGGTTGGGGGAAAAGGGGTCCAATTTCCCGGTTTTTAAAATTTTGGAAAAGTTATTCAGAATTTTGGGGTAAAAAAAAATTGGTTTGCAGGTTTGGTTTGCTTTTCTTTTGGGTTTCGTTTGAGGCAACCTTTCTTTTGGCCCCAAATTAAGGGGGGGGGCATTCCCAATTTTCAAAAAAACACTTTTTTTCCCCTTCTTTAAAGGGAGGATTTCAAGGCCAAATTCGAAATTTTAACTAAAAAACTATTTAGGGGTAAGGCAAAATTTTAAATGGTTTTTGAGGTTGGTTCTATTTCCTCAGGTTTTAAAGGGAAATTTTTGTTTAGTTGGTTGGGGAGGAAGAAACCCCGGGAAAAATTTAAAATTTTAAAAAAATTTTTGGCAAAGGACACACCTACGGCCTTTGGGTTATTAAAAGGCCCCCTTCCCCCTTTGGGAAGAAATTCCGTTTGGTTTTGAGGGGGGGAGGGAACTCCAGGGTTGCCAGAGGGAGATCATTTTTTCGGCCGCCTCGAAAAATTCCCTTGGGGAAGCTCCCGGGAGGGGGAATCCGTCGGGAAAATTTAAAAGGTTTTTTCTCGAAAAATTCGAAGCGTTTTTTCAAAAGGGCAATTTTTTTTTTAAAAAAAAACCCCGTTTTTTCCTTTTCACGGTTCAACATCCGCCCCGCCTTGTTTCGCTCCCCTTCTTAACCCAACCGGGCTAAAAAGCCAAATCTAAGGGGGCCCGAAAAAAATCCTCGGGGGTTCCCCCCCAAACCCCAGGAAAATCCTTTTTTTGGTTGGAAAAGGGGTTAATGGTCCCCTTGCACCAAACCACTTAATTTTTGGGGGCCCCCTCGCTCATGTGTTTTTTGAAAGAAGCCCCCTTTTGGGTTTTTGGGGTTGGGGTTGTTCTTAAGGGAAATTTTTTTTTTTTTTGGGGCCCCCTGGATTCAAATTTTTGTTGCACCCCCTTTCCAGGGTGTTGTTCCTTTTTTTTTTAAAAAAACAATTCCCTTCTTTTTTTTTTCCAAATTTGGGAGGGACATTAAGCCAAAAATTTTTTTCCCCCCTCTTTTTGGGGGCAAGGAGGGAAACAGTGTTCCCCATTCAATTATTTTAACTAAAAACTTTTTAAACCTTTAAAGGAAAAACTTTTTGCAAATGTTTTTAAATTTTCAAAATCAACCCAACAGGTTTATTTGAGAAGATTGAACTTGGGGGCAAAGCCAAAAAAAACGAAAAACAAAAATTTTGGGAAAGGGACGTCCGGCCCGGCGAAAACCTTTTAAAGGGTTTTTTTCGGGTTTGTTAATTTGGCAAAAAAGGGTTTGTTTGGGGGCCACGGGGATTACTTTGTGGACTTTTTCCGAGCATTCAAGGGCCCCCTGGAAAAAGGGAAGACGTGGCCCGCCCCGGGTTGGTTACCCTACCCCCGGGGGTCCCCCTGTGCGGGGGTTTTGGGGCAACCAAAAGGGGTTTTTTTAAAAAACCCCGGGCCCCTTTGGTCCAGTTCCCTTTTTAAGCTGCGTTTCCAATCCCCCGGGAGGCCAAATGGGGAAACCCCGGGGGGCCCCCTCCCCGGGGGTTTTGAACCCAACCCCACCCCATCTTTTTGGTCCCTCCGCGCCCCCCAAACCCCCCCGGGGGGGGCCCCGTTCCCCCGGGCCCTGCCCCCCCGGGTACCTATCGATTTCCCCCCTTTGGCTCAGGGGGGTTTTTGGAAAACCCCCCCTTCCTGGGGCCTTGGGTTTACCGGGACCCCTGAGGCCCCCTCGGGTTCTCTGGGGAAATATTCCGGTTCCCCCCTTTCCCGGTGGATTCCCTTCTTTTCCCCTTTTTAAAAAAATTTTCCCTTCTTTTTATTTTAAACCCCCTAATTTTGGAGGATTTAAACAGACCGAGTTTTCCCCGCTTTTTTTGGAGGGGTTCCAGGGGTTTAACCGTCACTTTAAATTTTCGGGGGTTTAAAAGGACCTCACTCTAGTTCTTTCAAGGTTATATTTTTTTTACGACGGGGCTTTAAAGAAATTAGGGGTTAAAAAGGGGGAAAAATGCCCCCAAATTTTGAACGGGGGCCTTTAAACTTCGGCCTTTAAACCCCAAATTTTTCAGGGTTTTTCCCGTGGTTCAGGAGTTTTTTCCCCCTTTTGGGAGTTCTTTTTTGAAGGACAAGTTTTGTGCTTCGGGGTTTCAAAAAGGGCCCTTGCCCTAATGGGTGCCCCTCTCCTCCCCCGGGATCCCCACTTGTTTCCGGGGAAAGGGGCACCCGGTTAAAAAACCAAGAGGCCCACTTATGGCCCGGTTTTACGGGTTTACCAGCGAACCATTGCTATCATCCGAAAGGAGAAGTTTGATCTTTGAGATTTGATAGTCAGCGAGCTTGAGGACATCATAGCTGCAGGGTTCAGAGGACACTGGCAGCTACAGTTTGCGCATTGGATTTCTTATCTGATAGTGGTTATGACTCGGTCTAGATCACTGCGAGTCACTCTTACGCGGTCAGCCACAGAGTATCCCGTCTACTCGATGAGCCAATTGGTCATTCACGGGAATCTGCCTCGTCCCAGCAGAGCGTACCGACCAGGCACCAGATAGGCAAGTGTGCCACCTCAGTCGGCAGAGGACACTGACGCCACAGTTGAGCAGATCGCGCAGGTAGAGCTCGCAGATCTTGATGCTTAGATTGCCACAGCTGCTGAGGCAGCCTACAGAGAGGATTTGGACTCTGATAGCTCTGATGAGGACTACAGGTCGATGCCCAACTACGCACCGATATCTCATAACTATGAGGCAGGAGGGTCAGGTCCAGCTCCAGCTCCAGTTTCAGGCACCACAGAGGCCACAATTCTTACCCTCCTTACGAGGATGCAGGAGGAGCAACCACGATAGGCAGAGGAGCAGAGGCGGCAGGCTGCATATGTTCGGAGACTCACAGCTCAGTAGCTTGCGGCTCAGGCTCAGACTCAGGCCCGACAGGATGAGTTTCAGCGCCAGTTTCTAGCTTATCAGATGCAACAGGCTGAAATTCAGAAGACTCAGACTATACTTCTTGAGCGTCTCCTTGGCTCGACCTCCGGATAGACCGTCACTCCACAGCTTCAGATGTCCGGGGTCTCTCAGCAGCAGCCTCGAGTGGTTGTGGTACCGACTCCAGAGTTACCGTCCGGAGGACAGTAGAGTCAGGCACCAGTCGTCCCACCCTTCCAGGCACCTGCCTCTCCAGAGTGTCAATCTCCGAGGACCCAGGTGTCCTCATGGTTGGTTTCGCCCGGTGAGCTTCAGACAGACTTCACACCTATCCGGGGAACCACCATTGCAGAGGCCTCGCGTGACCTCTCAGCCTCTTACTTGGAGATCACAGGAGATGACTTTCTCGGAGCCTCTCAGCTAGACACACGCGCTCCAGAGGTTGAGGTGGATCTTCTGGCGACGGGCACTTACCTTTCTTCGGTTGCCTCGTCGGAGATCGTAGACAGTTGAGACAGTTGAGTCAGAGGCCCCAGTTCAGACACAGGAGCAGGACGAGGCCGTCACAGTGGCAGTATATACTCCACCTCAGTCCCAACCAACAGAGCTTGTGGCAGCCGTATCTCTGGTCGCTTTGGTAGTATCTACTCCTCCACCGCCTCGAGTCTTCACTCGTCGAGCTCCCAGACCCGTTACGTCAGATGCAGGACCATTAGAGGCACTAGCTGAGCCTCAGGGGGAGCTAGTTGAGTCAGCAGCTCTAGAGCTTCCAGGGTCCGCTCCAGAGGTCACCCCAGCTGCGCCTCCACCTGTAGCGGCCGAGGCGGATGTTGAATCCGACGAGTCAGATCTTCAGGACTTCATCATGCTCGATCGTCAGGCTGCAGCTTCTTCGCCTTCTTCTCCAGCCCCGGATGCTTAGTTGTTGGTGCTCGACGCCAAAGGGGGAGAGATGGTCGAGTATAGAGATAGGGGGAGGGATTCGTTTCTTTGTGTGTCTTTAATCCCCCGTACTCATGTCATCATGTCTATTCTATTGCATTTGTGTATTTGTGTGATGAATGATGCTTGTGAGATACTTGTGCTTGTGAGATTTCCGTGCTGGTCGTGATTTCCACACCACTATTCACGAGGACTTCTACAGAGCGTACGCTGAGTCTGGAGGCGCCGGACGCTGTTCGTCGCGTCGGACGATGACGTCGGACGCTGATGTCAGGATGACGTAGCGTTCGTCGGCCACCCATTTTGAGCCCCTGAGTTTCAGAGGGCATCGGACGCTGTCCGTCGCCTAGGCGTCGGACGCTAGGGTAGCGTCCGTCGGCCTTCCAGTGGGCCTGTTTTCAGTGCAAAACGAAAAGGGGCGTCGGACGCTGATGCCTAAGCGTCCTTCGGACTACGCAGGAGCGTCCGTCGCCCAAAACAATGTGCAGAACTAGTCGTTGGATAGGGCGACGGACCGTCCGTCGCCTAAGCGTCGGAGCGTCCGTCGCCAACTTAAAGAGCCAGCTCGAGGCAGTTTTCTTGAGGGCTATTTATAGTTCCTCACACTTCTCTCCCCACCTTGCCTTTGCTCATTTCAGTTGCTGAGTTCGTTGAGAAGATTGGGAAGAGAGCAAGAGCCCTAGAGTGAGAGATCGATTCGCGAATCCATCCATCCTCTCCTCTAGTTCATCCAAGAGTTCAAGTGTGCATCCTTTAGTTGTGAAGCTTGAGTGAGTCAAGTGAAGATCAAGGCTTGTTACTCTTGGTGATCGACATCATCTAGACGGTCCGGTGGTGCTAGGAGGAAGGTGATCGCCGGAGTATTGTCGGCGACCCTTCTCCATCGACGTTATGATCGGTTGTGGGCGATTCACCGAGCCGGAGTGGCAAAGAATCAGCCCGTAGAGAGCACTTAGTCCTTGCGCGGACTAAAGGGGAGCGATACCGTGCGCGGTGCTCCAACGAGGACTAGGGGGAGTGTCGACTCCTCGATACCTCGACAAAAAGTCGTCGTGTCAAATTTCCTTTGTCTCCTCCTCTTTACTTATTGCAATTACATTCAAGCATTACATTCCGCTTTACCTTCTTGTTGCTTGACTAGAATTGCATAGGGCTTTACCGCTTTTATTGTCATACCTTGCTTGTTTAGCTAGGACACACTCGGGAAAGCACTAAGAGGTTAATTAGCTCTTGTTAGGTTTTAATATTTCTTAGAAATTTAAAAGAGCCCAATTCACCCCCTATCTTGGACATCTTGATCTTTTCACATAGGAATCTGGGGTGTGTTTCAGTTGAGTGGAGTTCCAGCAGCTAGTTTCGGTCATTGGCATATATATATATATATATATATATATATATATATATATTATATATATATATATATATATATATATATATAAGCTACATTGTGACAACTTGGTGCTCAGGCACCACAAACAAAGTTAAAACAATACATCTAGTTAAAAGTTTATCATATATACACCTTTTAGGATATATGTCTATGCATTCACACAAGACAAGTGCACCACCCTCAAATTTACTCGTCATTGCCTATATATACACCTCTAACCTTTATTTAGCAAGCGTGTACTGTTTCATGTTCCCAGCATATGGTTTTTATTTAAACTCTTGTAACTGATTAGTTTTCTTTTATAGCCGATTAAAATTTTCTTTCTCCGTCAAGGGGTTCACGACACAATGACAAATAGTTGGGGGGCTCTCACCCAGGTTTCAAATCCTGGGTGCGACACTTTATTCTGGATTTATTCCAGAATTTTCCAGCGCTACGCATATCCTCCGAAGACCCTCATAGGGGTAGGGTTTGCGTGCGTGTATTCATAGGGACGAGTGTACGTGCGTGTACTGTGTACTCTAAAAATTCTTTCTTCCATGAATATCTTTCCTCTTGTTATATGTCACCTTCTTGAACGTTCTTTACTTCTTTTCTTGTATGAATGTTCATAGATATTTATGATTAGTCTATCCACTTGACTAGTTTCCATGTATGTGTGACTAATTTCATTGGTTACTACATGTCCGCGGCCGCCCTTTTTTTTTTCTTTTTCCTGGGAATCAGAATCCAGAGCGATGGGAAACAGAGCAGTTACCAGTTGGGCCCTCCCACCGCCACCTTTTCTTTTCCTGGGCCAAACAACGCATCTAGCTGGGCCACACCAGGCCAGTGGGCCGAGCGACCAGCCAAGTCCCTGACCGGCTCCCGCAGGCAGCAGCGTACCAACGCGTAGTCGTCGGAGCTCCGGATGGTAGACTCGTAGTCGTAGTCGTAGGTAGCGGTCCCTCTCCACTTCTCTCGTGCACCCAGCCTCTCCGATGAAAACCACCCCCGCACTGTAAAAAAAAAAGAAAATCTAAACAAATCAAACCCCTCGCCCTCTTCACCACCATCCTCCCCGAGTCGTCCTCCCCCCTCCCCCCTCCCCCCTGCCGATTCGCCTCTTCTCAAGCCTCGGTGCTCCACTAGCGAACAAAAACCCTAACCCTAACCGGCGGGGATGGCGACGCCACCGCCCTCCGCCGCCGCGGTTGACCTGTATGAGACGGCCTCGCAGCCGGACGCCGCCGCCGACGCCTATACTTTTCTGGAGTTCAACACGCAGGGGGACGACTTCGACTACCCCGACTTCCCTGAGCTCTCCCAACCGCCTCCCCGATCCACACCGCTGACCGGCGCGTCGTCCTCGTCGTGGCCTGCCCCACCTCCGCCGCCGTCCGATGCGGCCTCCCCGGAACCCGATCTCACGTCTCAGGACGTCCCCACCCCGCCGGCCTCCTCCTCCTCGCCGTCGCCGCGGTCCGCCTCCAAGGCGCGCTCGTCGGCTGCTGCGGATGGGCTCGCCTCCGGGTTGCCGCACTCAGCTTCGAGGAGCCTGTAGGAGCCGGTGCTGGGAGGGACGGTTACGACTACGGCAAGGGAGACTTTGTGGAACACGCCTGCCGGTACTGTGGGATCCACAACCCTGCGTGCGTGGCGAGGTGCAACGTGCCCTCCTGCCGCAAGTGGTTCTGTAACTCGCGGGGGAACACCTCTGGCTCCCACATTGTCAACCACCTGGTTTGTCTGCTCACCTTTTTGTCATGCCATAGCTGTCTTAGAATTTAAGACTAGTGAGCTGTTAATTTGTTGATAATTGCTTAGAAACTGAATGAATGAGGACTGTCTTCCAAGTTTGTTGATAACAATTGCTTAGAAACTGAACTGAGTGATAGCTGTGTCTTACCAAATTCTACAGCTTTGCATCAATTTTAGGCTTTTTGGTTGCTATAAAAGAAGACATCATGCTTTATTGGGCTGTACTTTACGGCTCTATTAGTAAACAATTATTCAGACATTGTGGTAGAATGTTTTTTTTTTATTATATGTGTGGGAGTGGCTAAGGAGGTGATTGTTACCATCTTAAAATTGGTAAACTGGTGCCATGAGTCAGTTAGTTAGTTTCTGTAAATTTTATGGTATGTTATAGTGGCGGTGTATCTAGTTGCTGTAACTTGTTATGAACCTTATTGCCGCACTGCATTGATGTGGCTTTAGTCTTGGAAGGTTTAATGGTGGAAATAATTGTAGATGAAATAACTTTGAGGCAAATGTCATGCTAATTATCTTTTGAATTAGGTTAGAAATAAGCTGGTGTAGAGTATACTTGTATCTCTGGGAGACATTGCAATGGGAATGCTACAATTACTAGATGTGTATTTTTGGTTTTGTTGTGCAGTATCCAGTATTGAATTTGACTTTTTGCGCTATTGGAATAGTTGCTACATTTTGTGATCGTGGTTCCTATTTGTAGCTAGGATATTAATTGTTCAGACCCATTTGCAAAGGGTTCTTGGCAGTATTGTTTAAACAGTCCGTTAGCAAGCTAACTGTATTTGCAGGGAAGACCATCTTGTTCCTAATTGTTAAGTCCCATTTAAAAGGTGTCGCTGATACCATTGTCTAAATAGTTCGCTAGCAGTTTAATTTACTTTTCAGTAAAGACCATCTCCAACTGTCCATCTCCAACCGTATAAGAGTAGGAGTGTAGAATATAATGGTTTGATGGCAATAGGGCTATATCTTTTGTTAAAAAAAAAGTCCTGTAACCATTGAAGAAAGCCTGTTTTGTGGCACGTTTTGTTTGTACAACTTATTATATTTCAACCCTGATTCCTTATTGAGAGGTTCCGCGGTGTTCCATAAGCAGCTTTGCTATCTTTAAGGCCACCAACAGCATGCAAGCACACCATTCTCCTTGGACACACTTATGGTGTTCTGGCATTGATGCCCACCACTTTGTACTATGGTGCTTGTCCAAGCTAACCAAGTACTGGTACAATTACATGCAGAAAATGCTTAAGCTTAATACAAAAGCTGGGGCATGGGGAGAGAATGGGGTGGGAGAAAATTGATGATATCAGCTTATTATCTAGTTCTAGAAAGATTATATGATTGTACTCCCTGAAACGAACATGTATATGTAAATCAAGCTCTAGTGGTTTGGCAATGAGACAGAATTTCTAGCTTGGTCTATGATGTCAATGCTCTTTAAGTCAACTATTGGCCTAGTCGATTATAAGCATATACTTGCTACCTACAGCCAACCATAGGCTTTGTATACAAATAAACACCTTGAATATAGGCTAGATCACTCATTCTTAAGCATATGCTTACTGTACAATAATCCACCTATCTTTACCTAAATTAAGCTGTGTACATGGTCATAAGCATATGTTTATCATTTGCAGGTTAGGGCAAAGCATAAGGAAGTGTGCCTTCACAAGGATAGTCCTTTGGGAGAAACAATTCTTGAATGCTACAACTGTGGTTGTCGGAATGTATTTCTTCTTGGCTTTATCTCAGCAAAATCGGAGAATGTTGTTGTTCTTTTATGCAGAGAGCCATGTTTAAGTGTTAATGCACTGAAGGATATGAATTGGGATTTGAGCCAGTGGTGCCCTCTTATCGATGACAGGTGTTTCTTGTCGTGGCTTGTAAAGGCAAGTATTTCCTTGTGATGATTTCTTAGGTTAGTCTGTCATGTCATTTAGGCAAGTAACTTTCTGATGGTTGAACAATTTACTTTCTTCCAGGTACCTTCAGAGCAGGAGCAGCTAAGAGCTCGCCAAATTAGTGCTCAGCAAATTAACAAAGTGGAAGAGCTCTGGAAGACAAATCCTGATGCATCTCTTGAAGATCTTGAAAAGCCTGGTGTAGATGATGAACCTCAGTCAGTTGTTTTGAAGTATGAAGATGCTTACCAGGTTAAAACTTTCTAAAGTTCTGTATTCTATTACTTGAGCTTACTTTTTGTTGGTGCTTTACTTCTACTCTCCATCTGTCAAAGCTCATATTTTTACCTTGCATGTCTAACTAGCATATCCTGCCCCCTTTTTTTTTGCCAGTACCAAAATGTTTTTGCACCACTGATAAAGCTTGAGGCTGATTATGACAAGGTACTGTGTTCTGATTATGAGATCATGTTTTTATCTTTTCTATCACAAAACTGAATTGTGTTACTGTTTTATATGTTGTTGTAGATGATGAAAGAGTCACAAAGCAAGGATAGTGTTACTGTCCGGTGGGATATTGGGTTGAACAAGAAGCGTGTAGCGTACTTTGTCTTTCCAAAGGTTTGTTCAAGAACTGAATTATATGGGATTAGTGAATTAATACTTTCATTATATAATGATTTGCTGTAGACTATGTTTGGTATTGCTTCGTGATATTCTTTTGCTTAACAAGGGAAACAATTATGTATTTTAGGAAGACAATGAGTTGAGGCTTGTGCCTGGAGATGAGCTACGCTTGAGATATCCTGGTGATAGCTCACATCCCACATGGCAATCTGTGGGACATGTGGTAATTAGATATAAACATGTTGATAATCTTAATTGGGCCAATTTTATCTTTTTGCTTGTGCTAAGGACATTGTTCTTTCAGATTAAGCTCACTGCACAAGAGGAGGTGGCACTTGAGCTTCGTGCTAGTCAGGTATAAGGCGGTATGTTTTTTCTCATGTTTCTTTTTATCATTCGTTCGTAACGTTTTCCGTGGATTTCAGGGGGTGCCTACTGAGCTAAACATTGGATTCAGTGTGGATTTTGTTTGGAAGAGTACCAGTTTTGATAGGATGCAAGGAGCGATGAAAACTTTTGCTGTGGATGAGACAAGTGTCAGTGGGTGAGTTCTATATGTGATCTTGTGCATAGGATTGCCAATTACCACATGTCGATGACTTTATAAAGTTGATAGAGGAACAAGGTTCTTCAATAGAAAATAACTTCATCAAATCCAAAAGCACTTCAAATATTATTAGTTGGTGAACTATTTGTTTGTTCCTGATACATACACTGTTCCATTGGTTAACTATGTGCACACTGCAGAATATTCTATGTAGCTATAATAAGATTTATATTAGTTCATTCCTGTATAATTCCATTCTTCTGAAGTGTTTGTCATAGTTGTATCACTATTAACAAGGTTGTACTGTGTTCGTTCTCTTACACAGATACATATACCATCACCTTTTGGGACATGAAGTTGAGCATCAAATAATACGTAATACCCTGCCAAGACGCTTTGGTGCACCTGGACTTCCAGAACTAAATGCTTCCCAGGTACTATGTTTCCTATCTTTGTTTTTGCTTGTCATGTCTTCTTTTCACATGGTACATTCATGCCTTTGATTAACATGGTTGTCTTCTTTTCTGGGACAATCTGTGTATTATATATTTTTAATTTAATTTTGGGTTCAGCTTTGCAACTTTGCTGCTCTTATGATTTGTGCATGTTATTATTGACTGTTTGATCTGATGTTGTCTACTGTATTATTTGGTGTGTGTTCAGGTTTTAGCAGTAAAAAGTGTCCTGCAGAAGCCAGTTAGTTTGATTCAAGGTCCACCTGGTACTGGAAAAACTGTCACATCTGCTGCAATTGTGTATCACATGGCAAAACAAGGTCAAGGACAGGTATAGGATTATTAAAAGTATGTTGTTTGATACGGTGATATATTTAAGGAGAATTGTCTGACCTCTAATTTTGTCAAATTTGTAGGTTCTTGTATGTGCCCCAAGTAATGTTGCTGTTGATCAGCTGGCAGAAAAGATAAGCTCAACCGGTCTCAAGGTATCATTGAAATCTTATTTAAATTTCTGCAGTTCTCCAACTTGCTTTATATTTATAGTTGTATATATGCCAAAGCTGTTTGGAGAATTAAATGAGCATTGTCTGTATGGCGACTGCAGTACTCAACTGTGAACCTGTCACAAGTACTCCAGTAGTATATGATAATGATACTCAACTAAGAATTTCTGAATAATGATAGCATGATGATAAATAACAGAATTCCCCATTCCACCTGCCGTGCCCACCTTTTCAGTATCCAACTTCCGTTGTGTCTGTTATGCTGATATTGATTCGGTATTTAGTGATTTCTGTTATTAATTTTGATTACGTGCTGTAGGTTGTTAGGCTGTGTGCAAAATCTAGAGAAGCTGTTTCGTCTCCTGTTGAGCATCTCACACTTCATTACCAGGTACATCAATTTATTGCTTTTATGTAAATTAATCTTGCTATGAACATCACTGATGCTTATGTAAAATCTTGCAGGTTAGGCACCTTGATACCTCTGAAAAGAGCGAATTGCACAAGCTACAGCAACTGAAAGATGAACAAGGTAATCCATGTTTAACTATTGTGACACCATTTTGCCACAATCAAGCATTTTTGAGGGATGTGATGTGCAGAGATTATTGAGTTGGTATTCTTACAAGCATATTCTACTATTGCAGGTGAATTGTCCAGCAGTGATGAGAAGAAGTACAAGGCACTAAAGCGTGCAACTGAAAGAGAGATACTGCAGAGTGCCGATGTCATTTGTTGCACCTGTGTTGGTGCTGGAGATCCCCGTCTTTCAAACTTCCGTTTCCGACAAGTAATTGTTATCACCTCCTGCTACCTCAGGTTAACTATGATTTGTGTTGTGTATATATCCTGAGGCAACAGTAAACTTTACTGTCAGGTTCTTATTGATGAGTCCACACAGGCAACAGAGCCTGAATGTCTTATCCCTTTGGTGCTTGGTGTCAAGCAGGTAAAATTCTAAATTTGTTTTTTATTTTATTTTATCCTTTATTTATACTCTTGCAATAGGTTGTTCTTGTCGGAGATCATTGCCAACTGGGTCCAGTCATCATGTGCAAAAAAGCTGCCCGTGCAGGGTTAGCACAATCTCTCTTTGAACGCCTTGTTATCCTTGGAGTGAAGCCATTCAGGCTACAGGTAATACCTCCATCTTATGTATTATGCCTCAACAGCGCTACCTTGGTGTATTATTGTTTTCCTGCTTTATCCTGCAACTTTGGCACCCCATGATAAAGGCTATGGTTTTTCTTACCTTATTGTTTTAGTTCTAGATGTTACTTACATTTTTCTGTAGAGATCATTACTCGCATTAGACATTTTGGAAATTATTGTTTTTGTACTCCCTGTGTTCTAAGTTTGATCAAGTTTCAAAAAAGAAAAAAATATTTATGATATAAAATGAACATTTTGAGATCCATTATGCAACTATTTTCATAGTTTACTTCTTTGATATGGTAGGTGTTAATACTCTTTATGAATTTGGTCAAACTTTGGATAGTTTCACTTAGGACAAAACCAAAAACGCTTATATTTTGGGACAGAGGGGGTGTTAGATTTTTAATGGAACATATTCATGCTATCGTAGCACTGTGTTTGGCACATAAGCACCTAACCTTTTAAAACCACCGAGTTACTTGGTTGTTGAGGTGTGTCAACAATATATGGACCTGATCTTTTGTACTTCACATACATGAATTCATGGTGATGTTAATATCTGATCTTTTATGCTGTTACCAATCTGTTAAGTTATATGTCAAAGCTTTAAACAATGGCATTGCCATGATTAATAGTTACATTTAGAAGTGAGCTGATAACTATGTACCATCAACGATAATTCTGACTCAAATCATCTCTGATTTATAGGTCCAGTATAGAATGCATCCTTGCCTCTCAGAGTTTCCATCCAACTGCTTCTATGAAGGCACACTGCAAAATGGAGTGACGGTTAATGAGAGGCAATCGTCTGGAATTGATTTTCCTTGGCCTGTTCCAAATCGGCCTATGTTCTTCTATGTGCAGGTAGCCTCTTTGATAACTATCAAAAATATTATTATGTTTCATACAAAAACTCTTCCTCCTTATTTGGATGTGCTGCATATCCGTACCAATTTCTGTAGATGGGACAAGAAGAGATCAGTGCTAGTGGGACATCGTACCTCAATAGAACTGAAGCTGCAAATGTCGAAAAAATTGTAACGACATTTTTAAGAAGTGGAGTTGTACCAAGCCAGGTATTTTTAGTCATTGTGTTTTATCATCTCATGACTAGATATTCTTAAGTTTATATGAAATCAATCCCGGAGACGATGTGTACTCATGCATTTTTAACACACAGATTGGAGTTATCACACCTTATGAAGGACAAAGGGCATACATCGTAAATTACATGTCAAGGAATGGCTCTCTTCGCCAACAACTTTACAAGGAAATTGAGGTAGACCATAAAATTTGTAAAAAAATAGTCTTAATCCATCTTATATAAGGTTGATTTGGTTAAGTTTTATACCTCTTGCAGGTTGCTAGTGTAGACTCATTTCAGGGTAGGGAGAAAGACTACATTATTCTATCTTGTGTTAGAAGCAATGAGCACCAGGTATGATCCTTTGTTCATTTTATGTTTTGCTTATGATGTAAGTACTACGTGATGATTTGCACAATTTAATCATGATGAATGGCTGTGGTCAATCTGCAGCTGTCTGAGTTTTTTTTAGTATGGAGTTCCTTGTGTGTAGTTAAGCAGTTCTACATGAAACTGTCAAGGCTCTATTGGTGTGGAGTACATCTGGATGGGGTAGCCATCTAGAAATTTATTTGTTTTGTGCCATGTTTTCTTGAACTTATCAGCCATGGTATAGTGTTTTTCTCTCACAACAAAACAACATCAGCCCAGCTTATCAGCCGCAGAAACCATTAGCCGGCTTGATCTCCGTGGCGTAACCATTTTCATTTGCAATCATTGTACTATCTTGCTTGTAGCTTAGGGTGTGATTGGTTGCTTGCATGAGCCTTAGCTTGCATTAGATCTTATGTGGCAGAACCCAAACTGACATAAACGTAATGTCTTGGTGCTTGGTTGTCCTGCACAGGCAAGCCCTGTTTGATTAAATTATGTCTGTTTCCTTACATTGTGAGGTGAGAATTTCATTTTTGTTTCCGTCGGCTTGTTGTGCTAATCTGCATTGCCTAATACGACCAAATCTGGCGTATTAGGTAATGCTGCTTGGGCCTGCTTTGAGGACTGTGCAACCTTGTATAAGACCATTGCGGGCAACCAAACACGGGCAAATTGCATTGCACAATCCTGGATACGAGTTAATGCTGGCCTTGCCTCTTTGTGATTAAGTAGCAAACTGTTGTAAATTTATGCCTTCTATGCTCTTTCAGGGAATTGGATTTCTCAATGATCCGCGCAGGTTAAATGTTGCGTTAACTCGTGCACGTTATGGCATAGTTGTTCTTGGTAATCCAAAGGTACTAAGCAAGCAGCCACTTTGGAATAGCTTGTTGACACATTACAAGGTAAGCTATTTCATACATTTGGACCCTGGTTTGTTGTTATTGTTATTTATTTTGTTACTTTTTGTATTGAATTTTACACACATGACTGTATTTTAGGAGCATGAGTGCTTGGTAGAAGGGCCGTTGAACAACTTAAAGCAGAGTATGGTGCAATTTCAGAAGCCAAAAAAGGTGAATGTTTTGCCCCCAGATGACTGCTGCAAGGTGTCATGTCACGTTTGTTTTTCTACTATCTCAATCAATGCTATTTTGGCAAGCAGATATATAATGACCGGAGATTGTTCCTGGGCGGTGGTCAAGGTGTTATGCATGGAGCTAACTTGGGGGCTGGGGCTTCAAGCCAAGCAGCAGATAAGAGAAGTGGCAGGGGGAAAGGTATGCACAGTTTACATGTTCATGTTGTATTTTGTTTTACATAGATGGTTACTGACTCCCTGCTCAAAAGCAGGACAATCATTTGTTCCTTGTGGCCCTCCAAATGGGGTGCATAAGCCTGGTGTGCACCCAGCAGGCTATGCTGTACCCCGTATGCCTTTTCCTCCATTTCCTGGGTCTCCACATTCTCAACCATATGCAATTCCGACCCGGGGTTTGCATGGGCCCATTGGAGCTGTTCCACCGGTGCATCAACCTGGAAGTAGAAACTTTGGGGCACCTCGTTCAAATACTGGTGGGCCTATTGGTGGCCACCTTGCTCATCAACAGAACTCCCAACAGGCTATGGTGGGCATTGGGTCAAACTTTAACTACACTGGCATGGAGAATCCGAGTAGTCAGCCTTCTGGTGGAGCCCAAATGTCCCAAACTGGATTAATGACACAGGTGTGCTTTTCTATCTTATAATACACATGCAATAACAATAGTCACATAGTGACATTTTTCTTTTCAACTTAGATGCCTGTCCAAGGACTAAGTCAAACATTCCGTGATGGTTTTTCCATTGGTGGGATGTCTCAGGTATTGGCAACAAGCGATGCCTGCCATTATTATCTTCTTTTACTCTTTATTGATGCAATACTCTTTTGCTTGTTTGCTAGGACTTCTTTGTAGATGATTTTAAGAGCCAAGGATCACATGTGCCATACAACATTGCAGATTTTTCTACCCAGGTTTCTATACATTTCACAGCATGCTATTTTTTACTCTTTCTGGATTCATATACAGTTGTGGCTTTGTGAGATTTAACCACCTAAATTATGTGCTTGTGAAGTTTAGTTCTTTGTTTGGCTCATAGAAAAGTTTCCATCGACAGGCTTCTCAAGGTGGTTATGGTGTTGAGTTCACTCAAGCGCCCCAATCTGGATACTCTGGGAATTATATGAACCAAAATGCACATCCTGGATACTCCCATATTGGTACAACAAATGACATTGTATCTCAGGTCTGTGTGTTGATATTGGTGCATGACCGTTATATAAAGTAACCTAACCATTTTTGCATGTCTCTTGTATATGTATGCTCCTAAACCTGTTTGATTTGATCCAGGATCACATGGCCCATGGATCTCATGGAATGTTTACACAAGCGGGATATAGTGATCCCTCACAAGATGAGTCATCTCAGATTCATTATGGAATGGCTGCTGCTGGCCCCCTACAGTCGCAGGTGGTTTGTCTTCCCAATTCTTAGTCCTTTGTTTACATCTCGTCATATATATAACTAGTGATACTTTTTTTTACAGAGCATGATGAACCCCTTGTACTCTCAATCTTATGCTCACTACAACACCCAACCACAGTCTCTTCAACCTCCTCCCCAGTGATAATGAAAGCTTGTGACAGGGTGAAGCCACATTTTGGAAGTTTGGTGGGTTGGATGTTTTGGCCCACATGTTGTGCCCTTTCTCCGCTATTTCAGAATCGATGGTGCATAGACATCAGATGCAAGCAATGGAAACAAGCATATCATGGCACACTATGTATTGGATATTTATCGGGGCAGGCTTGTACAAGATGGCTATGGCTATTGACCGACAGCCAGTTCTGAGGAGCACAAGGATTTCAACGTATCATGTTCTTGATCGTTGTAGTTCACTACCAACTGTGACCACAAGAGGGGTCATATTGTGCATTGAGAGAGGTTGACGGCACTACCCTCATCCCTCACCTGTATAGAAAGGCAATCGGGGCCTATAATGGTACGGTGTGAATATAACAGGATTTGCTGCCAGTCAGAAAGTCAAAGTTGCAGCAATTGCATGCCTCCATGGTACCATGAAGACTCCCATAGAGTGGCTTTGTATAGAGGTGCTATAGGTGGGGTGGCCAACCCTTTCGGATATCGCACATGGCAAGATAACCTTTACATTTTGTAAGCATCCGATGTAGTTTTGATATTTATGCCACAGAAATGATTTAGGCGATGGTGAAATTAGTTTGCGATGATTGGAAATTTGTGAGTGTTCTTTGGAACTAAGTTTGATCCTGAAATCTTATGGGGAATGGATGATCTTAATGGGGTTTATTTTATAGTTTGGATAGTCTTTTCAGAGAAATATTCATGCGTTGGTACATCACATATTTGTACTATTTTTTCTGCAAGAGGCTCTTTTCTTTAGGGCGAATTCTGGAATGAAATGTGCGTGTTTCGTTTGAAGTTTCTGTTGCCTTCTTGCCAGCTCGCAGAAACAGAGTTTATCGAGGCCACAGCTTTTTGTTTGGCCACCAGGAATTTGGATTTGTAATTAGCTTACTAGCCGCATACCAGTTTACTTATATCTCGCGTCTAGTTTTGCGGTCATATACTCATATGCATGTCATATCTGAGATTCACTGGAAACTAGTAAATTTTCATCCTCATCTGACCACCTCAAGCACCCATCTCACCTCAAGACTGTTTAGCCATGTCTAGTTAGAAAGGGTTTTGTTGTTTTTTCAAGTATAATATAATACAAAACGAAATAGTTTTTTTTTTTTGCGAACACAACAAAATAGTTGTCCAGTTAGAAATGGTTTTGTTATTTTTTCAAGTATAATGTAATACAAAACTAAATAGTCTCGCCGTCCCAAAATATCTGTGGGTTTCACTTCCATAGTAACTTTAAGAAAATATATATTAAAAAACAAGATCATTCAAACAAGAAAGATCAATTGAGAGTCATTCTAAGAATCATACTTGTAGCTAGGGTAACTTTTCAAAATAATCATGTACTATAAAATCGGTATCCATGTAATTTGGGTAACTTTCCAACAAAATCATTTGAGAGTCATTCTAAGAATCATACTCCATTTTATTTTTCAAAATATTTGAAATGGCAAGAAATTGATTTAAATCCAAATTAGTGGCGCGTCAAACCATAAAATAATATGTTCCTTAGAAACAAATTTAAATAGTTGTTTGGCAATGCAAATAATCATACATTACGAAGAGCTCTCTAGCTGTAGGCGTGCTCCAAGATCTCTCTCTGCAAAGAACAATGTCCATCTCTCTCCTTCCCTCCTGCATACAAGAAACCTCTCTTTGCACGCAGTGTCACTTGTTCTCGACTAATTATTTGTACGACTAATGTTATTTATTAGTTGTTTTGTTGTGAGATAAAATATGTTGTACCATACTAGATAAGTTTGAGTGTTTGACTGACAATTCAAGCGAACAAGCATGAAACATGAAAAAAATATACAAGAACATCAAATTATCTCTAGACATTCAGAATAATACATATAGTGTTGTCACATGATAACAATGATGTTTTGTGTTTTTCTTTGCAAAATAGTGTTTATAGATGAAGATTTATCATGGATTAGTGAAGGTGGTATCAATTGGATCTGCCCCAGCAACTATTTTCTTTCAAAATATCATAGACTCAATATTTTTTGCCAATCATTGTTGCAGTAAAAACAAATCATAATCTCCTAAGTTTTAGAAGGCATTTGTGTTAGGAGTCCTTGTTAAGGAAACGTTGCGACCAACGCGGTCTCCTTCTAGGCCCATCTCCGTCTTCCTCTGCAGGAAGTCTACTGGTGGTAAGGAGAGGCAACAAAATCTCTCTTTTACACCAAATTTTTTAATCCAGATTGCTCAAGGTTTAGTCCTAATAATTCTACTAATGAGCTTAGATGATTTTCAGTCTGAAACTTGTTAGTTGTGATAACTTCGGAGCTTGCCACAGCTAGGTTACCGTTGCAAATGTCGATTTTATTGGTAGGAGGCTAATTTATGGTCAGCTGCAAGAGGACGAGAGTTCCTGGGCACTCCACGTACATGCAGTAATCCGGTATCGTGGATCCGTAACCATGGCTAGTTATAAGTATTTGATATGTAGGACTTCGGTGGTTAACACTCATGACACAAAAAAAAAAGGTTTATCCTGGTTCAAACCACAAAGCCCTACATTCCGAGGAGAATTATTTGTGTGTAAATGATCAAACGAGTTTTTACAATAGAGAGAGAGAGAGAGAGAGAGAGAGAGAGAGAGAGAGAGAGAGAGAGAGAGTAGGAGAGTAGTGTATGGCAAAATATGATCTAGGAATTTTGGAAATGAGTTTGAATTCCTCTCTAAGAGTTCCCTTGGTCCTCCTTATACCTCCGGATGGCAAGGGCGTATCAAGGTTTAGGTTTTCTCTAGCTTCCTTGATTTCCAAGGGAGCACTAAAAGCTTTGTCGTCCACCTCTTTTGTAAATCGGTAGCCCTCGATTAGTGACTAGTGTGGGAACCCACCGCGTTAATTTACCTAAATCGAGTGTCATCTACGTCTCCACTACACCAAGTCCCCCAATGTCTTAACTCTGAATGTAGAGTAAGGACAACGATTCATGTACGCGTGTAGCTCTCGCGATAGGATATGGCCAGCAGCTTGAGTCCACTAGTTCTAACCAAGGGTAGTTTGGCCGGTTTACATATGCCGTCCTCTATTCTCTTAGGCTGAAAAACTTATTTTAATAGAGGCATGTTATCCACAAATCCATAAATTTGCATTTGTCGGCTGTCCTAAATAAAGTAGTGGAAATGTGGAATGTGTAGCACAAGACCACTGTTTCTTGATGTCATGGGGACAAAATTCTCTTTATTACGCGTTGAAGTATAATGTAAACAAGGTTCACAATTTTCATTGTTACACATGCTACATTTTAAATGGAAAACAGACATTTCATAAAATTGTGTTACATCAAGAAAACAGATATTGAAACTAGTTAAATAAAAGATGAAACAAGTGTGATCTTCTTATAGACCCCTTGGTTGAATTGGCCTTGTAACATTGCCAGGCTGATCGGAGTCTTACTTAGGCATGCGAGGTGGCGGCGGGACGTATTTCGTTGGCAGGAACACCGCTAAACCCGGGAGCAGGTCGTCGTGCTGCTTCTCGCCCAAGAGTTGTTTGAACTTTTGGTAAACTTGGTGAGCGTCGAGGGTTGGTTCCTCGTTGACGATGTGAATCAGCGCGAAAAATCCATCGTACTCCGCCGGACCCAACGCCTTCTTCGCCCGTTCCAAGAACTCCAAACCTCGACGCACAGGGTCGACCAAGCCATTGAACAGAGCAACGAGGTGAGGATGGTCCTGGAGGAGAGGTTCCACTCCGGCCAAGACGCGATCGATGTCGGTGATCTCGGCCTGGCTGTAGTTCGAGAAGAGGGCGAGTAGCTTACGTATGTTGTGAGGATCATACGCCAGATGGCCACGAATCTCTTGCAACAAGTCAGAGACTTCGCCCGTGATGATCTCCTGCGATGGGAATGTCTCCGGCGGCTGCACCATGGCTGCAGCTCTGCTGTTCCAGAGCTGGAACCGGAACCGGAGGTCGTTTCTTTTCTCTATTGCGCGTGCTTCCGGTATCTATCTGCTATCCTGTACCTTTTGTTGTGATGGAGACGAGAACGTGTCCGATTAGAAGAGGTATACGTAGTATAGTAGAGAAAGTAAAATATGTCCGATTAGAAGAGGTAGGATATACTAGTAGAGAATAACCAGACCGCAACGTATTCATTAGAGAGTCCACCGGACTTTTGACATGAAAAGCAAACCAAAATCGCTAAAAAACGTTGCTTATATTTAGGAAGGATGTTAGCGCCTTGCGTTTATTGCAGATGCAGGCCCGGCGGTCAGTGCAACCGGCAAAATAGATGGTATCTCTCTACAAACTCCTCCATTAACGCAACGGCTTGTGGATCAGCTGCAGGGTCCTGCTGCTGCAGTGGTTGAAGACGAGCAGAAGCTGCGGAAAGCATTCCTCTTGGAGGTGAAAGCCCACGGTGGTTACCATGATGCTGAGTGCAGATCCGAGTTGAAGGCGTACACCTGCGCGGTAAGCCTAGCCACCCATGATTCCTCCTTTGCTGCTCCTGCATCGCTGGCCGGGGACGAGACGACCCACTCTCGTCGTCGGTCAAACAGGCAACGGCTAGCTAGCTAGCTTCTGCATGCCTGTGTCATCATTCATATATACGGCGAGTTACCTACTACCTAAGGGCGGAGGCGCTGCGCAGGTGTGCACCGCCGCCAACACCACCACGACGTCCATCAACGCCTCCTCCTCCGCACTTCCCCTCCGTTGTGCCGCCGTCCCGTCGTCCATCTCCTCCACCCGTCGCTATGCAAGCTTGTCGCAATGACCTAGGCAACAGCAGCAACAGCAGGACGCTGTGCGTGCACTGTTAGTCCAGGGATCACTATCAAACGTTGTATGGTGGATTGGATCAACACAGAAACAAAGAACAGCAAGAACATGCAATGGGGAATTACAAGATACAATTAGCCTAACGGCTATCAACTCGACACTTACACACATCGAACTACCAGGTCCTTATACTCCGGACCTTACAAGCTAACACGACCCAAAAGCAACTGCTAACATGGATACAAGACACTGTAAAACACACGAACTCAGAACTGCTTGAACGTGGGCGTCACCACGACCATCTCCCGCCTCTGCTGTTCACATTCAAACTGAATGTTCCCGTCTGGCTTCTCCACGTGTCATCTCTGAACTCACACCAGATACAGTGTCATCGTCAGGCTTAACACCCAACAAAGTCCCCCTAAGCCTGACAAGCACCAAGATCCCTGACACCAATCAAATGCCTCATCACAGCCAACTTGGTTGTTGGCATTGCCTTTGTCAGAACATCTGCCTTTTGCTCATCAGTACACACCCTCATAACCTTGATTTGTCCTCTCTCAATGCACTGCCTAATGAAATGAAATCTCAAATCAATATGCTTGCTTCTCCCCTGGAACACTGGGTTTTTCATAAGTGCAATTGCAGAGTTGTTATCAACATAGAGTGTGACAACCTTGGGTTTTCTCACTTATGAGCTCACTGATCAAGTTCCTGAGCCAAAAAGCTTGTTTAGCTGCTGTTGTAGCTGCCATGAACTCAGACTCACAGGAAGACAGAGCCACTGTTTTCTGTCTCTTTGAGCACCAAGTGATCAAGTTCTCATTCAGATAAAAAGTCATGCCACCAGTACTTGTTCTTTCGACAGTGTCAGCACCATGCTCACTGTCAATATACCCTACCAACATATCAGACCTCCCACCATGGACATACACCAATCCAAGGTTTATGGTGCCCTTCAGATACCTCAGAATCTGCTTCAATGCCTTGGCATGCATCACTGTTGGCTTCTCCATGAATCTACTTGCTAAGCCGACTGAATATGAAAAGTCAGGCCTAGTGTGAAGTAAATACCTCATACAACCAATCATCCTCTTGTATTCAGTTGCATCAACTAACTGACCTCCTTTATCAGCATTCAGTTTGTTCCCTGGTTCTAATGGAAACTTTGTTGGGTTGCATTCCCACATTCCAAACTGCATTAGCACCTTCTTAGCATATCCACTCTGTCTCACAGTGATGTAATCACTCTTTTGCTCAACCTCTATCCCAAGATAGTAGTTCAACAGCCTCAAATCAGTCATCTCAAATTCTTGCATCATCTGAGCCTTGAATGATTTAATTTGCTCTAGATTTCCTCCTATCACAATCAAATCATCAACATACACCCCAATTATGACTGCATTTGAGCCTGTCCCTCTGGTATACACTGCTTGCTCACTCAAGCACCTTTTGAATTTAAGCTTCTTTAAGCTTCCATCCAGCTTAACATTCTAGGCTCTGGGGGCTTGTCTAAGTCCATAAAGAGCCTTGTTGAGCTTCAACACATACTGCTCCTTGCCCTTTTCTGCATAGCCTTCAGGTTGAGAGACATACACCTCCTCTTCTAATTTCCATGCAAAAAGGCTGACTTGACATCCAGGTGATGCACACTCCAGCCACTGTTTGCTGCAAATGCCAGCAGCATTCTCACTGTGTCCAATCTGGCCACAGGAACAAAGACCTCCTCGAAATCAATTCCATGCTTCTGAACATAGCCTTTGGCCACCAGTCTGGCTTTGTGCTTCACAACCTCCTCCTCAGAGTTTCTTTTCAACTTGTAAACCCACTTAAGTCCAATGGGCCTCTTCCCCATGGGTAGCTTAGCCAGCTCCCAGGTTTGATTCTTTCTAATAGACTTCATCTCCTTATCCATGGCTTCACCCCATTCTTGATGAATTACTGTTTCTCTGTAGCAGGTTGGTTCTTCAGTTTCAGTCAGTAAAGCCTCCACATATGACTCTTCTAACTCAAACCTCTACAGTTTCCTCATAAATCTCATTAAGACTTCTGAATCTAGTTGGTTCAACACTTGCATTAGAGAGTGGAGAAGACACATCATGTCCAATAGCTGAGTGAGCTGGTGAAGAGAACTGTGCCCCATCATAGTCTGTCTGAGCTGCATCTTCAGGTTCAAATAATTGTTGCTCGTCCGGCACATCCTCTGAAACCACAATTCCTGCATCAGACAGGATCATCCAGTACCTCATCACCAACTACCAACTCTTCTAGGTCACTTTCAACAGTAAACTCCACACTGAGTTCACCTTCCAAGACTACATTCCAGTTCCACTACTTTCCTTCCTCAAACACAACATCTTGACTCACAACAATTCTGTTTGTGTCAGGATCATACAGTTTATGTGCCTTACTTCCCTCTTCTGCACCAAAGTAAACCAATGCCTTGCTTCTATCATCAAGTTTCTTGAGGTGTGGTACAACTGATCTAGTGTGTGCTGTACAACCAAACACCCTTAGATACCCCAGGTTTGGCTTTCTGCCATTCCAAGCCTCATAAGGAGTTTTGTCCCCCATAATCTTTGTAGGCAATCTGTTTAGAAAAAACACAGAATGCCTAACAGCTTCTGCCCAGAACTTGCCTGGCACCAACATGCTTTTCAGCAGTGCCCTTGACATCTCCATCACTGTTCTATTTCTCCTCTCTACCACTCCATTCTGTTGTGGTGTATAAGGGGCAGTCAACTGTCTTTTGATTCCAGCTTGTTCACATACACCTGCAAACACTCTAGCCAAAAACTCTCCACCTCTATCAGATCTGAGAGTTTTGATCTTGCAACCTGTCTGGTTCTCAACTTCTGCCTTGAACTTGACAAACATCTCACATGCTTGATCCTTGCTTTTCAGGAAGTACACCTGCATCCACCTTGAGAAGTCATCTACCAACAACATAAAGTACTTGTTGCCACCTGCTGTTGCTGGAGTTATTGGCCCACACAAGTCAACATAAACTAAGTTGAGCTTCTCATCAGAGTGCCAACTAGTTGCCTTTGGAAAAGAGCTTCTTGTCTGCTTGGCTGCCAGATAGTCACTACAGACTTGATCTGGGTGACTGATCACAGGTACTCCCTAGCCATCTCTTTTCTTGCAAGCTGCCTCAAGGATCTAAAATTAACATGTCCAAGACGACCATGCCATAACCAAGCCTGATCATCAATTCTAGCAAGCAAGCACTTGGTCTCTAACTGTATGCAATTCAATTCTGTACATTCTATTCAGAGTTCTAGGTACTTTCATGATCAATCTATTTGACTGTTTCTCCAAAACTTCTATCCAGTCATCATCCAAAACAATTCTATGTCCAATCTCAGTTAACTGACCAAGACTAATGATGTTACTTCTAAGTTTTGGAATGTAATACACATTTGAATGTACCCACTGATCCCCAGTTTACCCTAAAACACAATGGTACCAATTCCCAGAATTTCTACAGTGGAGTCATCACCAAATCTCACCTTGCCTTGAATTGCATAGTCCACTTCTCTGAACTTCTGCAGGTCACCAGTCATGTGATTGCTTGCCCCATTGTCAAGAAACCACTGATTGCCCCTTGGATTACCTCCAACAGAGAGATGGAGTTCAGGAAACACCTTGGTCTCATTCAGAAGCAATGTCTGACCTTCACAGCTATGAGCTGTTGTGGCAGTCCCGGTTCCACCGTTTCTACTAGCAGCACAGTAGGATCCTTGTCTGTTGCTTTGCCTCCCTCATTTCCCTTCTTCTCCCCTGGACACCTATTAGCATAGTGCCCATACTCCTTGCACTTGAAGCATTTGACTTGGCTCTTGTCTTTCTTACCAGAGCCATCTCTGTTGGCATCGCCAAAGCTCCCACGACCACTACTCCCTCCTCCACGGCCGCGACCTCGCCCTCGACTACTACCACCACCTCTCTTGTTCTTCCCCGAAGAGTCACCGCCATCACTCCTTTGCCTGGCCTCCCATTCTGCCTGAGTCAGTAGTACCTGACCTCCCTCCGATCTCCACCACCACTACTCCACCAGTGTTGCGTTCTTCGAAGGCCTTCAGTCTCCCTACTGCTCATCAAATGGGATCGTCTTCAGATCATAGAACTGCTCAATGCCCGCGACCATGTTGATGTAGCGATCGGGGACAATGTCGAACAACTTCTTCACCAGAGCTGCATCATCGAGACCCCCCAAGCTGTTGTACCTCACTGACATGGATGTCAGTTTGGCCACAACCGGATCCAGCGCTTCATCATCCTTCATCCGAATTCCTTCAAACTTAGACTTCAGAGTTTGCAACCGTGCATCCTTGACACGCTCAGCACCAACAAATCGCGCCTTCAGCGAGTCCCAAACTTCCTTCCCCGTCTTTCTTCGTCGTCACTTGCATTAGTATATCATCAGGAATACATTGAAGCAAGTTCGCCCGCACCTTCTTGCTCTTAGCGGTTCTCTTCGCCACGTCCGCCGCCGACTCCGATGCAACCGCTCCATCCATGCTCGGCTCAACCACCTCCCACTCATCCTGATCTTCCATGATGGCCTGAACGCGAATACACCAGCTGGTGTAATTCGTGTTCGTCAGTGTAGGGTACACCTGACGAGCTTCACCGCCGCCTCGCACCCCCTCACCGCCGCCACCGCTCGGCACGATCTACATGATCGTGAACAGAAAGATCTAGAGTTACTCCGTGTGAGATACATAGCTTTGATACCAGATGTTAGTCCAGGGATCACTATCAAACGATGTATGGTGGATTGGATCAACACAGAAACAAAAGAACAGCAAGAACACGCATGGGGAATGGCAACTGCCCGGAGGTCTCCCGGGAGACAGCGCCCTTTTTCGCTTAAGATGGTTCAAGATACAATTAGCCTAACCGGCTATCAACTCGACACTTAACCACATCGAACCACCAGGTCTTTATACTCCGTACCTTACAAGCTAACACGACCCAAAAGCAACTGCTAAACATGGATACAAGACACGTAAAACACACGAACTCAGAACTGCGTTGAACGTGGGCGCGGTCACCACAAACCATCTCCCGCCTCTGTTGTCCACATTCAAACTGAATGTTCCCGCCTGGCTTCTCCACGTGTCATCTCTGAATTCGCACGATACAGTGTCATCGTCAGGCTTAACATCCAACATGCACAAGGCTTCGACGTAGGCGTACGATGGTGTGGTGCCGCTCAAGGACGGATCTGGCCGACTCCTCTATTGGGACAGAGACGGGCACATCTGGTTGGCCGCAGTGGACGTGGGTCCCATCGGCACCATCGTCCTCCGCATGGGCGGCAAGCCGTTGATCGACCTCGGCGGCCAGCTGGACGCCGCCGCGCGTGGCCTGGGCCGCAGGAGCCTCGCTGGAGTTGCAGTCCAGCGGCCGAGTGTTCGTTGTCCTACTACAACACCACCACAGACGGCAAGGGAGACGACACAGGGAGGGAGACGATGTTTTTTTCATTAGAAAATAAAAATAAAAAGAATCCAACTGTGGAATCGAACCGTGGGTGATAGGCATGTCCTTGGGAGCTGAACGCGGACGGAGTGCAAACCCAGGACCAGGAGTATGACACAAACGATCTGCACCGTTCGATTTGAGTGAGTAAGGTGAGAGAAGTCTGGGTTTAAATTTTGGACGGTAGATTTTAATGATGTTGTTTTTCTGGGTACACTTTTTTGGGTAAATGAATGGGGGATTCTTTAGTGAGGGACGTTTTTTGGGTGGACCAAGCAAAGAAAAAGATGGTGAATTAATAGGGTAGTCAGTCCCAAACAAAATACGGAGTAAGTACTCTAGCTCTGGTAGCTAAAAATAAACTATGGAATGGGGATCAGGCTAGTTGTTGGGCGGACTCTATCGGCACATGGTGCAGTTGTGCTGCATTGCTCCAGTACAGGAGCCAGAGCCTACAGAGCCACACCCAATTTCTTACTTTATGAGGAGCTTCATTGCTTCTAATTTTCATTTTCTTTAGTGTTGGTTGCTGTTGTAATTTTGCCTAACTTCTTATTACTTGTCGATCTATTATAGACTAAGTATGATAGATGGCCCCATGTAGTACAAGTAGTCTGGAGTCGACTTAGCACATAATTTGTACAATAAGTTATCTCATAGTTACTTAATTTATGTGTAGAATAAAAAAATATTGAGTTGCATGACGACAAATTTTGTATAATGATACATAAATTATCTTAGTCATAAATTTAGTTTTATGAGAGATTGTTTTACAGAAACGATGATATTTTTTCTTTACCTCTCTCTTCCATTTTACATAAAAAAAAGTAACTCTAGGTACATATAAGATTGTCTAGTGTCCCGTTTGGAGGGCCTCTTGACCGCTCCAGCTCCTCAAGATCTTGCACTATCCATTGAACCTTTTTTTTTCTCGCTTTTTCAAATGAATTAGGTGGGGGAAACTAGTTTTTTTGTTGGCTCCTCTCCTCCAACTCTGGCTGCTTGGCTACTGTCAGACGAACGAAAACTAGAACTAGGAGGAGCTTGGCCAAATAGGCTCGCTCTAATGTGCAGCTCTTTACTTGCCGTTATAGACAAGAATTCGTTACAAGGCATAGTTTTCAACCAAACATTTAGTAACTAGAACATCAGGCGCCCGAAGCCTATACTATTTGGCCAAATTTTTAAGCACTAAATATTTCAAAATCTTTTTTGGTGCAAGAAATTACATTCTTATACAATCGAAAATAAATTAAAAACATGAACATCACGACATATTTAATGACATTTGCATAGGCAACAACACTATACAACCAGCCAAATCAGATTAATCAACATATTTGAGATTGTTGGGATGCACATTAAGCATGTCATCCCATCCCCTCCTACATTCGGTGATCAAGCTTTTC
>CM039119.1:58904928-58955891 GCA_022036555.1 Microstegium vimineum | reverse complement strand
GACTTGAGCAGTGGGCTGGTCCCTGCCTTAAAAATGGTTGCTATGTTTAACGTTAATTTATCGAAGGGTTTAGGGTATCCCTTACCTTCGTACCCGACAATAATCAAACTTAAAATGGTTTAATTTATGATAACTAAGCATCATTTATAATTTTATAAAAATAGAGGAAGTAATAATGATAAACTTACCATAAGATCTGAGTGAGGTGCTAGTGAAAGGATGACATGTAAGCTCCCTTTTAGATCGTGGGTTTTTTTTGGTATGTTTTTCTCGTGAAAATATACCGATTTATATGAATTTCATGTACAAATATTGTCTACATTCCAAAAGGGCCCTAAGTGTGGTTAAGGCTGGGGTTTTTAGAGCATCTCCAAGAGTCATTTGCATAAAAGTCGTTTTGTATATCTTTTCACTTTCCAACAATTTTTCTATATCCTATGCACACTCTAGAGAGTCATTCTCGTCTTCTATATTTGGCTAGCGAAAAATTCGAAATAGAGGATGGCTATATTTAGATGACTATTTAGATAAATTATTGGAGGATATGTTTCCACCAAAATCTCTATTTCTAATATTTAGAAAATATATAGAGAGTCTTTTGGAGATGCTCTTATGATAGAGAACATTATCAAGGGTATTGAATATATAGAAGGGCGCTATGTGGTGTGAAGAAATATACACACATCAATTTGATTAGTGATGGACTTTATCGAAGTATATTCTTTAAAAAAAACTTTATCGAAGTATAGCATACACTTTTCAACCTTGCTTTAGAGATGAAAAGACGCTTTACAATAAATTTATTTTAGTTCAAGAACGAATAAAGAAGGCTATAGCTTGATCTTAAGACCCTTTTAGTTAAAGAAACTCATGTGTTTTGACGTGTTCGAATCATTTCCCCTTTAAAGTTGAGAGTCAAAGTCTAAGCTTGGAAGAACAAAGGTCGAATGTTGCTTACAGTAGAAGTAGGATGAATAGGTCATCTTCTAAGATACAAAGTCACAGCGGGAATTAACAACTTAGAAATATTGTGATTTCTAATTACAACTATGATAACCTGCACAGCAGAGCAAAATAATTTTAAACTATACTTATGTGGTTTTAGTTGAATCCAATTGCCACCACGGGTTCTGTGTTTTTAAGCCTTTTCATGAACAGACTGATATGTTACTTAGGGGTTAATAAATAATTTATATATAGAATTCACAATTCAGCTACAACTAAAAGTGGATATATAGGTAGCAAGCCTAAAAAAACATAATTACAACACATATATAGCTAAATAAGATCGAGTGTAAAGCATAACTCGAAGCAATAACTCAAATTAATCAAACTAAAGAAAAGACCAATATTTAGTGCCCCAAATATGCTCCTTTCAAGGAGGACTTAGGGTATGTACAACGGGTCCTTTCACCCCGTCTGTATGATGAAGATTTTACAGAAAACACCTCGACGAAGCCTAGAGACGGGGCGTGCGTCGCCTCACGAGACGACGGGGGAGGCTCGTCGTCCGAGATCTACTCGACGACTTCAGCACCGCTGTACGCGTTGCCTCTTGCAGTCGACGGCGTGTGGATCGATCCCGTGCACGCGTGGATCTGGTGACTCCCGCTCGATGGAGGTTCTGATTGCGGGGAAGATTGACGGAGCGGCACAGTCGGTCGAGTTCGGCGAGGACGCGGCAGCTTATTCCGGCCTCGTGGTCGCCGGCACGATACCCTGCGCAGACGCTTCCCGTCCGCCGCACGTGACCTGCTGCTGCCAAGACGCCAGCCACCGCTGGGCCGCCTCACTCCGGCATAGCCGGCCTCGCGTGCTCTGTCTACTGCATATGTATTCATCCCGGTCAGTTCATCCTGGTTGACAAATGACGTATTCTATTCCCTTCTGAAGGTTATGCTTTAAAATCTCCAGGAACTTGTAAAGATAAACATACTTCTATCTCTCTCATTTTGGATCGTGCTCGTTTGGAGAATCTTCTTGCTTATGTTCATTTGTAGAGCAAGTGTGTTAGAGATTTATCAATTACGCCTGAAGCCTGATACATATACTGCGTACCTCGAAATTACTATCTGTTAATTTTTTTAATGTTAAGTGCAAGTGAAAACAGCAACACAATGTCGTACAAATTTATATATTCATAGTTGATCTTGGTTATACATAAAGCATTAAACTTCTTAAAGATGATCTACTATGTGTAAGTTGTATGACCTGTTTTTTTAGTTGTCTATATATAAAATTTTGATCTCCTAGAGACAAGGCCGTTGTACATGTCCTTAAGTTTTCATTAAGAAAATCTTGTGCGACCATTAAAGACCAAGCTCTCTTGTTCTCGCTTGAATTTATCGGTTACAGTATGATATAATATTTTTCTCCCACGACAAAACATCCAAAAACAACAATAGTTGGCCTATCAGCCATAATAGGGATCAAAATGAATATGATAACCTCTGATTTTCGAAAACCGTAGGCCTGAATGAAAATGGTAGTGGCAATGAAAAAACAAAAATGGTAACTGTAAAAATAAACGGAAACAAAAGTGAAAATGATTTTTGCTCTCTTCGAATCGATTTCAAAGATTACCGTATTTAATCGGTAATTTATCAGCAGTAATTACCGACTCAAAGGCCTTGAATTATGATTTAATTATAGACTATATAATACATACTTTAGGTGCACCGGAGAAGGGACTCTACTAATTCATGTTTTTATCACTATGCTATGCAAGTCAACTTAGATCTTTAATGTTTATTTGTGTTATTGTCAAGAATTGTAATGCTCTTGTGTGGTATATTACTATTGGAGACTAAGATTGTTGTCAAATGTATAATTTAGCTTATGGTTTTGTTTATTGTGGCTTCATTCATTATTGTCATGTAAGATATGTCAAGTTATATGACTCTTCTCAGGCGGTTTGGCGTGTTTATCGTTTTTAGGATATCGTTTTCATCAATTTGGACCGTTATCACTAGTACATAATTGCTTATTGGAGGCGGTCGTTTTTGCTTAATGAGGCGGGCAAACACGACCGCCTCCAATGGAAGACCTCGGTTAATCATTGATTAACCAAGGCGGGCATCATGTCCGCCTCCGTTAATGATATTAATGGAGGTGGGCGCCATAACATACCCGCCACCATTAATGGATTAAAAAAAATAAAAAAAAGCCCAGAGACCGTCGGCGAGCTCGCCTGCTCCGCGCGGCCACAGCGCCGTCGCATCCTCACGCCCCGCGCTGTCGTTGCTCGTGGGCGGATCCATGACCCCCACCCTCACCGCCGCCGCCGGCCGAACCCGCTCGGTGGTGGCCGGATCTGTGACCTCGCTGCTGGTGGTAGCAGGTTGGAGGCCGGATCCGTGCCGAGGCTCGCTCGGGCTCGGGCACCGCCACATGGGGAAGAGGGAGGGGGCACCATGCTCGTAGATCCGCCATCGGGGGCGTCGCGCCGTCACGCCGTGGTGGAGCCGCGACGTGGTGAGAGTCGTGCCGTGGTGAGAGAGGGAGCCCGCCGCCGTCGCGTCGTGGTGGAGCTGTGCCGTCGTGGGAGAGGGAGCCTGCCGCCGTGGCGTCGTCGTGGGAGAGGGAGCCGTCGTGGAGAGGAAGAGGGAGAGTGAGGGAGAGGCGGCGTCGTGGACTCGTGGGAGGAGGAAGAGAGAGGAGAGGGTGTGTGACTGGGAGAGGATGGGGTGCGCGGCCGCGCGTCTGGGAGAGGAGAAACCTTAACTCTTAGTTATATATGAGCCCGTTAGAATGGGCTTTGGCTGGGCTTGCAGACTTCCGAATACATGAATCTATTAATGGAGATGGACATCTTAATATGACCGCCTTCATTAATCATTAACGGAGACGGACATCTTAATACAACCGCCTCCATTAATCATCTATTAATGGAGGCGGGCTTCTTAATGTGACCGCCTCCGTTAATCGATTAATGGAGGCGGACACGTTATAATGCCCGCCTCCGTTAATCTATATTAACCGAGGCGGTCGAACCTTATATGTCCGCCTCCGTTAATCATTAACGGAGGCGGGTGTTTTCGACGACCGTCTTCCATAGACGGAGGCGGCCGGGCAACGATTAATGGAGGCGGCCAGTATATGTGACCGCCTCCAATCACTAAATGACAGTGTCTTCTAAAATAAATTTTGTATTAGTGTATCGTTGTGTTTTGTGATTGACGATATCGTTTTCAAAATTACCGAAATACCGGTGCCTTATTTGTTTTCGATAATATTGTATCGATTTCGTTTTCGAGAAAACAAAAATGAAAATGAAAGTGATTTGACCTTCTATTGATCGGAACGATCGTTTTCATCCCTCACCATAGAAATCATCAGCTGAAGAGGAGGCATTGAGACCTTCATAGACTTTTTTCCCTTGTAGCTCACCACAAGCACAAAAACTTTACCTCCTATGTTAATAAATGCTTTACAACTTCCTTAACGAACATCATAAGTGCTCAAGAATTTGGTTGATCACTCGTGTGTTCATTATTCTTACCCCCACAATTCAACTCATATATGGTTGGTCACTCTTGTGTTCATTATTCTTACCCTCACAATTGAACTCATATATCTCATTTAACTTTTCACAAAGAGGGACTAGGAAAAACTAGAATGCGACTATGTTTGGTAGTACTAGTGAATGGTATTCACATCTATAGCTTCAAATTAATTTATATAAAAATAAATTTTATAATTAATCTATTGATATCTATATCTATACCTAATACTAAAGAGGCAATATTTCTAGCTCTTTTTTTTCGTTCATCCATTTTTTAATCCGTCTCTCTCTAACACACCGGACAATATATATCATGTACTCACACAAGTTTAAATAACTCTTGTTTAACATGATACAAAGTCCAAAACCTGAACTTGGCAACAACCTGCTTTCCATATGATTTCTATTTTCCAACATAAAACTAACACATTAGTAATAGGAATATTAATTTTTAAGTGTCAGAGTTTCAAACATATAGATCCTTCGTTAGAAAAGGAAATCAAAATAAAAAAAACACCGAATAGGCAATCACGGGCACCATCGTAGACGAGCAGGACAACCCATCCTTGAGACACCTCAACGGACCATAACGTGTACGAGCTAGAGAAAGTTTATTTGCTAAAAAGTAAATTAATTTTCCAATACGAATCATATTTCGATACGACTCATGATACCAGATATAAAAAAATAGACAATCAACAAAATCAAAGTTTATATAATAGAAAAAAGAAATATAAATATGTAAAGAAAAAAGGAAATAATTATGGTCTCAGTGACAAAATCTGTCTGTTGTACTGAGACACACTAAAAGAAATAGGAAAAAAAAGGCAATAACACATATAAGGAAAAATTTATACACCATTCGGCTCTATAAATCATGAACTATTTTTAGGAATTTTTTCAGCATTTTTCATTTTTTAAAATTCAAATTTGAAATTTGAATTCAAACCGGTACCGAAACCGAACCGGTGGTGGGCGGTTTTGCCGGTTACCCCGGTAACCGCGTTCGGTTTCGTAAACCCTGTGCGGGACGCGGACAGATCTCGCTCCTTGTGCCTTCTCGTCGGCAGCACGGCGTCAACGAACCAATCGGGGCAGGCAGTCAGCCTCAGGCGCGACCAGCAAAGCCTTCGGCACCGGGGCCCCGCGTCGGCGTCCCACGCGCAGACGCGCTGGAGAATAATTCGGGGGTGTCCAAAGGCAAAAGCATCGTCGGCACTACAGGGAAGAACGTCTCCACTCCCCCCGTACGCCGATACCCACTGACGCCACCGGCAGAAGCCTCCCCGAGAAACAGGAGCCGGCGCGGGGATGGCGTCCATCTCGCGGAATCTCCGGCGATCCCTCGCCTCGGATCGCCTGCGCCGCCTGCTCCTGCTCTCCCAGCACCCGCGGGAGTACGTGACGGCGGAGTGCCACCGCCCCGTCGTCCTCCACAAGCGCGGCCCCGACATCCTCCACGACCCTTGGTTCAACCGGGTACGCCTCGGTTCTGTTCCCTCCGAGTGCTCGCGAGCGGTGCTGCTCCCTGTCTAGTTCGCGCTCTTGGGGGTTCTGAACTTCTGACGCTACTGGCTGCTGCTGTGCTGCAGGGCACGGCGTTCTCGATGACCGAGAGGGACCGCCTCGGTCTCCGCGGCCTGCTCCCGCCCAACGTCGTCTCCTCGCAGCAGCAGATCGACAGATTCAGTACGTGTTGCCCCCGTCCTGACGAGCCGCTTCATTGCTTACTCTGGCTTTTTGGGGTTTGCTACTGCTACATGAATCGCCGCGGATCTAACTGGATCGGCCGCTGTAGGGTGGAATGGTTTTCGAACAATGTGGTGTTTGGCGGTGTGTTGGTGTCAGATCGTCCCCTGGGGCTTAGTTCAGCTAATGCTCCATTTTGTTAGCATGGTTAGCATTAGGAATATCTTTAGAAGCTATGGACAAACAAAAATGCTTCACTAAAAGTTTACAATCAAGTAATATGGCATTTATGGAAAGCTTATGTGCGGAAGTTGCACATTCTTATCCACAGCTAGAGCTAGAGCCTAGAGGAGATGCATCACTGACGGGTGGTATTCTAGCTAGGTTTACACTTTACAGTAACTATGTAGGCCATTTGGGAAAAGCATTATTACTGAAATAGACTGTAACTGCGTTCTGTATATTTATTCTTTTTTTAATTCTAATTTGTACTTTGGTTACAGTGCTTGATCTGAAACGGCTTCAGCGTTACGCTAAAGATGGGCCATCTGATACGTATCCATTGGCAAAATGGCGCATCCTTAACAGATTGCATGACAGAAATGAAACGATGTACTACAAGGTGTGTACCTTCACAGTCTGCACACTCATCTAGGCACATCCTTATTCTTGTTGATGTTGCATGTTCTGTTAAGGAACAATATCTTTGGTTTACACCCCAAATGTGTTGTTATGGACCTTCTGTGTTAACTTTATTGCCTTTGCAATATCAAACATAACTGATTGAGTACCTGTTGAGTTCTGTTTCCAAAATGGTTGCCTTACATTGTCTCATTTTTAAATAGGTACTAATAGATAACATTGAGGAGTATGCGCCTATTGTTTACACACCAACCGTTGGGCTTGTTTGCCAAAACTACAGTGGCTTGTTTCGACGGCCTAGGGGAATGTACTTTAGTGCAGAAGACCGTGGGGAGATGATGTCCATGGTGTACAATTGGCCAGCTGATCAGGTATGGGTCAGTTCAGTGCTTGCCAGTGTCCACTTACTAATTGTCTTCTGTAGTTGAGCTATTCCATTACCTTTAAGGTACAATACAGTTGTGTTAAGATATACCTTTTGGTCCTTTGCATTTTGGAGATCTAAAAGGACAAACATTTGCTGAAGAACTTTTCTACAATTCCAATTAAATAAAAAATGGTTATTTGGCCAATCTGTTTCAGGTTGACATGATAGTGGTGACTGATGGAAGCAGGATATTGGGCCTTGGTGATCTCGGGGTGCATGGTATTGGCATTGCTATTGGAAAATTGGATTTATATGTTGCTGCTGCTGGAATAAATCCTCAAAGAGTATGTTGAATGGTTCTTTAGAACTCTATAATCTCAGATTCTTCCCCTCTTTCCCATCTTATTTTCAGTTCCACATTAAATTGGCCATTGTTTTGCAGCCAAATAACAAAATATTCTTGTGATATAAAACTTCAAAGATTGGAATTGTTATTTCGTTGCTTTGGTTTGGAGTAAATTTGATAATTTAAAAAATTCTTGAAGAAATATGCCAATGGAAGATATTCATCAAAGACCTATTTGACATCTGAGTGGAATTTTCTATATTGGGAACCATGTTTTATAGTGTTATCTAAAACGGAACTCTCAAGTAATCTACTGTTATTTCTTTACTTGCTTACTATTGATTTTCATGTGGACAAATAGATAGTTGTCTTTCGTGTCTTTGATTGCTTTCTTGCCTTTTTTTTTCTAGGTTCTTCCTGTTATGATTGATGTCGGAACGAACAACGAGAAGCTCCTTAAGGATCCTCTTTGTAAGATCTTGCAGTATTTATTTATCTATCAAACATCTAGTTTTGTTTTCACATCTTTGTCATATCAAACACCGTTTTTATTTCACATTATGACCACTTTCTAATTGTAAAGGAGAAGATCATGTAGCAAGTGCCGTAGATATCCATGTTTTCTAACACATATAGTGGCACCTGTTCAAATTAGATACACTTGATACTTAGCAAGATATCAAGAAAAATCTGTCATGTTATTCTAATTTTTCTTAATTCCTTATCATACAGATCTTGGGCTACAAGAGCACCGCCTTGAGGGAGATGAATATGTCTCAGTTATTGATGAATTCATGGAAGCTGTTTTTACTCGCTGGCCTAATGTTATCGTACAGGTGCTATGACATTCTATGCTTCATTTCATTAACATTTTCATTACATGAGGCTTTATCCCGAACAATATCACAATACTTATCTTGTATTTTTCTAGTTTGAAGATTTCCAAAGTAAATGGGCCTTTAGGTTGTTGCAGCGTTACAGAAAGACTTATCGCATGTTTAATGATGATGTTCAGGTCAGTTCTAGTTTCTGCTAATTTGTTACTAAGATTTGCCGTCATGTTTGTGCTAATAGCCCCTTGTTTTCGGTGACACCATTGCACAATATTATATCAAGCTTTTAGAAGTGAAATAGAGCTTGAGATTTTGACCTTTGACATCTGGTTAAAGTACTATAGTTAGTATCTTCTATTGTTATCTAGAAGAGTCAATGTGTTGCACTGTTGCACTTCAAATGACTATTCTTTGTGTATAACTGTATACAAAGGGAACTGCTGGTGTCGCAATAGCAGGCCTGTTAGGAGCTGTACGGGCACAAGGGAGGCCAATGATAGATTTCCCAAAGCAAAGGATTGTTGTTGCTGGCGCTGGCAGGTCTGGAACTCTCTTTCTTCAATCCTTTTTTTTCACTTGGTTTAAAATTAGAATAACATGCTAAGTGGTTCACAGCAACTCTGTGTTTATTTTTCTGATAACTTAGCAGTTAGCATATTCACTTCAGAAAGAATATTGGAAATATGAGTAATGTTAACACTGCTGTGCAAGGAAATATTACCTCTACATTATTTCATTCTTTACAGTGCTGGTATTGGAGTGGTGAATGCTGCAAGCAGAACCATGGCAAGAATGTTGGGTAACAATGAGGTTGCTTTTGAGAGTGCGAGGAGTCAATTCTGGATAGTTGATGCCCATGTAAGTTGGATAACCAAGAACCATTTAACGATCCATACATTTGCAGTGTTGCCTATTATTTTATACTATCCACTCCTTCACCACTTTTTTTTTGGAATGATAATCTTAAGTAGAAAGAAACGTTTGGGAAGTCACGTGCTCTAAGTAATTTAAATGGATACCACTGTTGTATTTATCATGTCGTGTCATTGAGAGTGCCTCTTGCTCTATAAGAATTGATTAGCTGTGCCCAATCATCCAAAATGTAAAGTTGTCTTTGTTTTTGCTAAGTTTTTTGGACATACTACTTTTCTGTACCTTTATGAACTCATAACCTGATTTACATTTTCCCTTGTGTAGGGCCTAATAACAGAAGACCGAGAAGATATCGATCCAGATGCACGGCCTTTTGCTAGGAGAAAGAGTGAGCTTGGTCACCAGGGCCTATGTGAGGGGGCAAGCTTAGTTGAAGTGGTACTGTCTAATCTTGTACATGGTGCTTTTATAAGCATGATGCATTGTGAGGTTACTAATTTTTAAAGGATGAACTACCATACTTTGTGAAGGAATATGTGTTCCCAAAATAAGTTTCTAATATGGACTCGGTTCATTACTGCACTCTTTATTGAGTCATGCTCTTTTCCAAGGAGACAAAATATGAATTTAGGTTTGAAAAGTCCCCATCCACATCAAATACTAAGGAGCATTCATTGCTGACTGTTGTGATGCAGCACCGCATACAAAATGATGCCTCATGACTTGCTAATGCCATTTCACGTGGTGTTAGACTGACTCAGATCATTAAACCCCACCCAACTTGGGGTTTATTGTTATTTCTGGCCTGACATGTTTTTAGATTTTCTTTTCAGATTAGTATTTATGAAATATTACAGTTATCAGCTTATGTATGTATGTATGTATGCATATTTAACATTAAAAAATGACTTAACAAACTGGACTTCAACTTATGAATCTGAACATCTGGTATGGTACCTTGTATGTTGTGCAGGTTAAAAAGGTGAAGCCTGATGTCATACTTGGATTATCTGCAGTCGGTGGCTTGTTCTCGAAGGAGGTAAGCATAGTTGCATGTTACTTTCTGCTTATTCCGAAGCATTTACTCTAATGCTATAGTATTAATATTAATTCATGCTTACTGGGCAGTTAGTTTTTTCACCATTCTACTGGTTTCCTTATTGCAACTTCATTTTCATAAGATAAGTAGGGGAGAGCACTATTGACTTTTTCCCCAGTAGAGCTGCCTATTATTATATTAAGAAGAAGGGAAAGGTACAAAAAGAAAACAAACCCATCAGGGCCTAACATACACCTCACACCCCACACTCACACAACTCAAAAAGGAAAAAGAACCTCGGCAACTGGAGCGATGCAAGGACCAAGGAACCCTTCTTTTAACATGAAATACAGCAGGGGAGGCCCCCACTGTAGAACTCCAACTCTAACTCAATGACACCGGCAGAGCGCCACAGAGAGGATTTCCTGCTGAATACCCTTGGACAATCTGAGAAACGTTATGATTCCTCCTTTCAAAGGCAAAATCATGACTATATTTCCACAAGTACCAAACCACTAGGCAAACATTGTACTTGGTCTGGTCCACTTACTACACTTCAAAAGTGCCTCACATTGTATCACCAAGAGGCTCCTTTTGGTGGAAGGATGTTCTCAGTCTCAGCAATAATTTTAGAGGTATTGCTACATGTGCAGCAGGCATTGGAGACACTGTCAGTTTGTGGGATGACATCTACCTAGATCAGGCATTGGCCACAAAATTTCCAGAGCTGCATACATATGCTGAGCACAACACTCATCTTTGGAAAAGGGTTGTCAGGCAACAAATCATTTAGACCTCTTTAGGTTACCAATGAGTCGAGCAGCATATGATGAATTTCTTGTTTTTAGTGAGATCTTGAGTGATCAAACTCTTTTATCAGACCAAAAGGACATTTGGACATTTATTTGGGGTCCTCTCTACACCTCAAATAAATTCTATAAGCAGCATTTTAAAGCTCTAACCCCTCCAAAACCCCTGCAGTGGATTTGGAAATCAAAGTGTATCCCGAAAATCAAGTTCTTCACTTGGCTGTTGCTCAATGACAGGTTGAATACCAGGAATATGTTGAAAAGAAGACATAAACATTTGGAGGAAGGTTACAATTGTGTGCTATGCTTAGATAACACTGAGGAGACTCTATTGCATCTTTCCTTTGAATGCTCCTCTAGTATCTCTCGCTGGTTTTCCATTGGCTTTGTTTGGAACGTCCAGGGAGTATCTTTCAGATGATAGAGCAACAGAGGAATATTCTGCGATTACCTTTCTTCATGGAGGTGTATATGATAGCAGCATGGTGCATTTGGAATGAGAGAAATATGTGGATCTTCAATGGCAAGACTCCATCATTGGCAGCTTGGAAACAGTCCTTCTCAATTGAAGTTAAACTTCATTTGCACAAACTTAACCCTGTTTACCACTTGTCTATAATGAATTGGCTCAACACTTTATAGTCCCTTCTGTTTTTTCTTTATCCATTAGGCTCCCTCTTTAGTTATCTCTTGGCTAACTCCTTTGTAAGTTTTCTAATCTGCGCTCTTTCTCCTTTTATTTAATACATTTTCAGTGCTGTGCTGGGGAGCTGTTGCTCCACAGTTTTCGGTAAAAAAAAAAAAGTACCAAACCACTAAAATGACCAAGGAGTGAAATCAGGCCCTGCTGATTTTTCTTTACCCCATTGCCTTATTGGACAGAGTAAGGGAATGAGGGGGGAGGGGGTCTCCAGTTAAGAGCCGCTGGCTCAAAAGTTAACTTAAATTACAAGATCACAAACATAATCAAATCTGCAGAAAGTCACCTTTTGCGTCTATTCTTAGTGCCCAGCTGTGTGTATTATACAAAGCCGTCAGCCAATAAGATGAAGTCCAAACTAAGGTACTATGTGCAAGCATAAGTCCTCATTGCCCATAGATCTCCATCTGACTGAAATGCAGGCCTAACTGGAGTCTCACCACATTTTTGGGCCATGCTCTGCCATTGCCAAGTAGTTGCAACATAAGAAACAAGTCAGCAAATTTACATAGTATTTGGAAAGAATTGAATGAATCATTTTCTGTACAGTTGCTACAATTTTTAAAAATAGAGTAAATGTTGGAGCTGCTAGGTGTACATAGGAAGTAGTCGTGGGAGGTGGGTGGACGGGGTTTAGAATCTCGGCGGCGGCAAGGTTGGGACGCCGTTCTGCTGGCTTGCGTCGAAGGCGAGAGACTAGAGCGCCAAAGAGCGAGAGAGATTAACTCAATCCCTGGTTAACCTTTCATTAACTCAAGTGTTCAATACATAAAGCAGATCTCCACACTCCCTAACAAACTCACACTAACATTTAGGATCTAACAAATGACTCTGAGCCTATCCTGATACTTCAGAGCTGCTGGCACCCCATGGTGATCGCGCCCGCGCGTTGTGCCGCACATGCTGTCTTTGCTGGCCCACATGTCGCTCTAGCCACGGGTGCGCTTCCTCCTTTGGTACACGTTGCCGAACATAACAGTAAAGCACAATGTAGGTTCCTAAATAAGTTGGTAAGCTACAGAGCTGCACATTTTAGGTCACTCAACTTGTATAAGTAATCAGGTCAACAAAGGTCCAACTCATACCGATATTGAAAATTAAATATCGTATAATGTCTTTAGCTTGATCTAAATTATTTTCTGACTACATGATATTCAAGTACGAAAACACTCAACCCAAAGGGAGAGACTTCCCGAAGGCATTGCTTGAAAGGCCTAGAAAAGTTACCCAGAAGCCAGCTCTTACCTTACCTGTATGGGCACTGCTGTCAGCGTGTCACAGTCCTTGTCTTAACCCATACTTTTGGGGAACAGAGAGGGGCCTTTTTTTCTTGCAAAGAACCAGGGTTTGGGCCCTTGTTAGTAGCCTCACAGCTGCAGGACTCACCACCATGCTACAAGTATGTTCTCCTGGTTCTGAGTTCTGACAATATGATACTAAAGTAAGGTCAATGGAAAACTGATGTCTTTGTAAGTTTGTATCTTGAGAAATATTTTATGTATTTTCAAAAAATCTACTACCTTCCCTTTGCTATTACTGATCAAAATGTATTCAAAGTTTAGCCTCACCAAACATTTGCACTTAAGTCAGATTTGAGCGTGCTCTCACATGGCTAAGCAAGTTTTACAACTGAAATATGCAGTTCTCGAGTTTAGAGATCTAGCGATTTATTTGTGTATGAGTTTAGGGTACTAGAATGCACCTTACTTTGTCAAATAATACATGAGTTAGAGCACTAGTGGCATTTGTACTAATTTTCAAAGGCCTCCTGCAAATGACAAGTGGATTGTTTCTAATTTAGGCATTATACTCACCGATTTTTACTTTGAAACGCTATAAGATATTGAAGTGCATGCTCATAATGGGGTACTTGTACCATCAGGTTCTAGAGGCACTAAAAGATTCATCCTCTTCAAGGCCAGCAATTTTTGCAATGTCCAATCCAACTAAGAACGGTTTGTGCCATGTAATTTTCATCTGATGTTCATTATTTGCTGCATCTCTTATCCGATTATGTACTCATTCCATTTTGTAGCTGAGTGTACACCTGGGGAAGCATTTTCAATTCTAGGTGAAAAGATCATCTTTGCTAGTGGGAGCCCATTTCATGATGTGGATCTTGGTACCTCTTTCCATTCGCTGTCCTTGTGACTCATATTTATAGGTAGCATATCAATTTTTCATATGTTGACTCCCAGCCATTAATGCATCTTTCAGGTGATGGGAAGATTGGCCACTCCAATCAAGGGAACAATATGTATCTCTTTCCTGGGTTAGATAATTATCATTATCATTTATACACTGTGCAATCGGATTTTGTTCTTATGACAGTTATGGTTTCATTTTTGGCTTCTTTGCTGTGCAGAATAGGGCTTGGAACCCTTCTGTCTGGTGCTCGGGTTATCTCTGATGGAATGCTGCAGGCTGCAGCAGAGCGGTGACTCCCTTGACCTCTTACCATTAAACCTTGTAACACAAATACACAATTGGGCTATTACTTACATCTTTAACTAAAAAATTTACTGTGTAAATTTTTCTGTAGTTTGGCTTCATACATGAAAGAGGAGGAGGTTCTTGAAGGGATAATTTATCCTCCAATCTCCAGGTTTTATAATTCTAATCTGATCTCCCTGTTTGTGTTGTATGCTATGCCTTCTATTCTAATATGTCCTACATGCAGAATACGTGACATCACTAAGGAGGTGGCAGCAGCAGTTGTAAGGGAAGCAGTAGCAGAGGATCTTGCTGAGGGATACCGTGACATGGATGCACATGAGCTTGCACGACTCAGTGAGGTGGTTAATCTCTTCTTTCCCCAAGCAAATTATGTTAGTCTTATTATGGCCTTTTTTTTACCTTGAAGTCATGGTGATGCAGGAAGAAACTATTGAATATGTCAAGACAAACATGTGGAGTCCTGTCTATCCAACAATAATATACAAGAAGGGCTAGATAGCTCTATTTGCTATTTTGCATATATTCAATGATCATGTACGATATACTTTAAGCTGCGTTCTGGAAGGTACTCCAGAAGTGTAGGTATGTTAGTTATAAGCAAGCAGCTTTCATTGTTCATTGACCTCACTTTTAATTGAATTTAGGACACGAGGCCCTTTTGGGCCAATAATATAGGATATAGTTCCTGACGTACTCCATCGTGCTGAACATTTCCCATCTCATCAGCTGTACCACTACTGGAACTCCACTTCAATCTTTCTCAGATGTTTAAATCCTGTGTTTGACATCGAACACAGACCAATAACAAAGCCATAAATATTCCAGAGGAAATCTGTTCTGGCTACTTGCTTGCCAAAATCGTTTGATGGTTATCTCTTTCCGTACAATTTATTTGTGTCATCTGAAATATCAGTTCTGGATTTTTATTTGTTGTTGTTGAGGTTAGAGGATGAAATTACTATTTTTTTTGCTATTGATATTCGCGAAGATTGTTACTTAATGTTTTTTGTTGAGATTTGAGGTGAGATGAGAAGAATATGCCAGCTATATGGCCTATTCTTGCCTCGTCATCTTTTGCAATTTGCTGTTATGGTGTCTGCTGACCACAGTGGATCCTTGTCAACCGACAGCGGTGAATGGAAGCATCCTACTAGGCTTGGCGCTTGTCCTGTTGGTGAAACTGTCAGCTGAATGGAAGGCGTGAGCAACAGGCAATTCTTTGGAGCAGGCTACTCTGCCAGATCTTTTTCCCTGGAGACAGCAACGGTTCCTGATCTGCAATACGAAGGGTAAGGCAAACTGTGTTGTTACTGTAAGCCGTTCTAGTTTTTACTCTGCATCTAGATACACAGAATGTCTAGATATACTGGGAAACGATTTATAATTTGAAATGAAAGGAGTAGCTCTTTTACATTTTAACATTTCTAGTCCCTTGATGAGTTATCGTTTAAGCTTTGAACACAGATGGTCTTCTTTAAATCATTTGTAGTTGTCTTTTTGGGAGTCGGCACTATTCATTGAATTCATCGATGTAATATTATATGGTAGCGTCGGATGTTGCTTGTCCGTGGACTTCTGTGTATCTTTTGCGCCTGTTTCTTTGAACATTTTGCTGGCAGGAAAGCACTTGCCTTTCCAAAAGGGAGAAGGATGGCTTGGACGATTTGTGATCCACGTCCTTCAGTTCTCAGAAACCACCACCTACTGAGGCTCTCCAATAGGAGACTCATACGACTACCCAAACTCAAAATAGGTCCTCAATAGTATACCTGCAGGCTTCAACAGAGAACCTATATGAAGACCTATTTTGGGTATTCAGGAAGGCATAACCCAAATCTAACAGCATACCTACAGTCTTCAACAGAGAACCTATATGAAGACCTATTTTGGGTATTCAGGAAGGCATAACCTAAATCTAAGTCTCCTCTTTTCTAGAAACCCATTTGTTAAGAGTTGTCTTTTGAGTCGTGTTGTTGGAGAAGATTAAAAATAGATATGGAATCTGTTGTTTGTAGCGCTACCCAAAGTAAAAAATGTCTTGTATTTTGGGTTACCATTGTTAGAGATAGTCTGACCTTCATTTCTCAGAACTTGGTCAATGTTCTTCGCGTAGCATGTCCCCTCCCTTTCGTCAAAAGCCGCGACTCCCTCTTTGGCTTTTTCGTTGATGACACAGCTGCAATAAGCTGCAGCATGCCTGCTCGCAATTTTCGTAGTAATTGACTTCCTGCGTGGTCGGGGATTATAGCAAATGACATAAAACGTAAAAAGTTGCACGAGTCTCCATCATTCTCGTGTCTCCAAGGAAATGATGTAAAACGAACGCATTCTCGTGTCGATTCCACAAACGGTAAAATGTTCCTCGCTTTAAATTGGCCCATAGTGTGAGATTTTTTTCGTCAAAGACTAATAATGTGAGAAAAACGCGATTTTTATTCTCGCACCTGTGATGATGTCCTAAAGACGGACCTTTTGGACTTAGGAGTACGTAGTAGCTTCACATATTGTTCTTAGAAAATTTATTAACTTTATAATGTGTGCCCTTGTAATCATTGGGTGCTTAACTGCCTGATTCAGTCCGCACCCAATCGTGACAGTTTGTTCATCAGTTGTAAAAGTCAAAATTGAAAAGCAAAAACGTAAGCATTGTATGGATCATGAGCAACTTCCTAAACGAGACCCTAAAACCAGATCCACCTGACAGCGCATGTTTCCTAAGAAAATGAAAAAACTGAGCCATGTGTGCACACCTGGAGTAGCATTTTCAACAACGGCATTGGAATCTCATCCATTCAAAACCAAAAGTTTTCAGCTTGTAACTCGTGACCAACCTAAGGGGCTAAGGATGACATCTCAGGATGGACATTATAAATGCATGGCTCGGTCTCTCATCTTATATGTACAACAATACAATCTTCTAAGCCTTGTTCATTCATCTCTGTACCACACGTCCACACAGATGGCTCTTCCACTCCGTGATCTGCCAGCTCTGCTTCATCCCATGCTCATCTCCTGGGCTACTGCAGATGGAAACTTCACGGTGTCGAAAGCAGTATATTACCCCAACTCTGATTCAGGAGGGGCCAAAAAGTAAGTAAAAATCGTTAAGAAAGTAAGCAGCATTACTACAAACAAGCTGTAAAAATCGTTAAGAAAGTACTCCCTCTGTCCCTAAATATACATCGTTTTCGCTCCCAAGAAACAACTTTGACTAAATATATATTAAAAAATATAAATATTTATGGTACATAATTAGTATCATTGGAAAGACCTTTGAATCTAGTTTCTTAATAAATTTATCTAGAGATGCAAGTGTTGCATGCATTTTGTACAAATCAAGTCAAACTTGTGGCACGCACACCAACGACGATAGTTAATTAGGGACGAAGGGAGTAAGCAGCAATTATACAAAGTTTGCTACTCACCATCTTCTGTCCTTTCCACCTAATTTTCACCAAGTTTATAGAAAAATAAAATAAAAATACACTAGTCTCAATGAAACATGTCTTGCTGGTGCATTTTGGACTTGCTAGTGACCTAATTTGGTGGCAGTATGTTGCTAGGATTCTGTATAAATATACAAGTGAATCATACAATATCAAAGGAAAAGTATGTTTCTAACAAAGATTTTTTCAGCTGGAGCATGTGAATATGGTGCATTTAGAGCAACACTTAACAATGACGATGTTTCTGAGTCAGCAAATCCCTACAGGAATGGGGTAGGCTGTGGTGCTTGCTACCAGGTAATGTCATTCTGCAAGTAGCAGTGGTGTAAAACTATGGAACTTTCTGTTCACACTAAACCTGTTAGCAATTACCAACAGGTCAGGTGCACAAATCCTTACTGCTGCTCCCACAATGGTGTGACAATTGTGGCAAGCGACAGGATTGGGTTCATCCTCAGTCAACATGCTTTGCCGGGATGGGGCAGAACCAGAATACTGGTTCAACCCTGCTGAACCTTGGTTATGTAGGAATTGAGTACAGGAGGTCTGTGCATAATAAACTTGTCTCAAACTCTTGAGCAGTATTTACAGGGCAAAGAAACTGAAAATTACAACATAATATCTAGCATAATGGACTTATGACACAGCTAACATATTGAAATTTTCATGGTTTCACTCCACTACAGGGTTCCTTGTGTCTACCCAGGAAAGAATATTGTGTTCAAGATTACCCAGAGCAGCCATTTCCCATACTATAATGAATTTGAGATCTGGTACCAACAAGGAAACCAGGAAATCATTGCAGTACAGCTTTGCGAGGTAAACACTAAACATTGCAGATCATGAAGAGATAAGGCATGACAACTTACTCATGACTTGTATGAATTAGATCAACTGTCCAGACATATTTACAAATTACCTCCATCCTGAAATACAAAGGGATTTTGCGTTGTCCACAGTTTGACCAAATTTATAGAAACAAGCAATAATATTTTTGACAGCAAAATAGCATCATTGGATAATTTATGAAATATATTTTTGTAATTTACCTCTTTGTTATGATAGATGTTAATACTCTTCTCTATATATTTTGTCAAACTTGAGACAACTCAAAATCCCTTGTATTCATGACAGAGGCAGTATGCGGGAACTTAAAGTGAAGTTGTTAGTTCTAAATACCTGTTCATGGCTGAATTCCAGCTTCTAAGACGAACTCATGGTGCTGTATGGGCTGCAGTCTCCCCACCAAGTGGCCCTCTGTCCATAAGGATGCTATTTAGCAGCGGAGCTCCACATGGTGGCGATCAGAAATGGCTAGTTCCAACAAGCACAATACCACAGAACTGGATGGCAGGGCGTATGATTATGGTGTCCAAGTACAGCTGCAGTAACTATAATTGAGTATACAATAGCATTCTAAAGTTAGTTATGATGATTGATTGTTCCTATGCTCTTGCATTTTTTTCTTTTCTTTTTTATAATTTGAAGGTTGTGGTGCCTATAATTTCTCAACTGATAAGCTCTCTTACCACTTCAACTCCTTTGAAAAAACGGGTTAGTCTCATTTGCCAGGAGTGGACCAAAGATCTAAAATGTACAAAAAAATGTCATTTGATGCAGAAAAAGTGCAGTTTCATCAAAATTGAATATAATTAGCACCACAGTTACATCAACATGGCCAAGATAAATACTGCACACAGACTTCAACTAATGCCCAACTAAATTTACAAAGACTGACTGACCCATTCAATTATCCACTGGTGAATACAAGTTCTGGACGAGGAGGAACTCCAGACAATCATGCCAGCCCTGAAGTTTTATCAAAGAAACAAATCAACTGTCAGTAAAACATTCACATAATTGTAGTCAAAATTAATGAGCTTAGCAAACAAGGCTTCCTATTTCATTTCACATTCAAGAAAAATAATGGAAAAGGCTAAATAACCAAAGTTTCAATCTTGTGGACAAATAAAACTTGAGTTCAAGTTAACTGAAAATAAAAGGACAAGCAAAACATTAAGAAGGGAATCATCATCTGTTTAGGAAATCTGGTTAGAAGTGAAAGATATCAATTTGGCCTTGTATTGGTAGGTAGTCCAGTAAACATTTTAAAGGACGTTCATCTGATGCCAAACAGCTGAGTAGCTGACAGCAGTGAAATGGATAGACAGTTAAACAGCAAGCAAAAACTCCATAAACTAACACTACATCACTAACTACTTACCAATGTTGGCAGTATGATCTGAACTGTAGACTGCAAATGTGCACCATCAAAGCCCCATCAGGCCTGCAATTGCACATGTGAAGTTCAATAAAACAGTAAAGGGTGATGAGATCTTGGAAATATTGAAACATTATAGAGTATATACCATTTGTTGTCTGTGCAACCACTCCTACTGGTGTTGAATGGTCAGGATGTTGGGTGCCTACAAAGGAAATTGGTTGACTACTTGAAGCAACATTGTGATTTCCCATATCAGGATAGCCTGTCTGTAGAATATCATCCAGATGTTTCAGAAGAACATTTGATTGACTTTCGATGTATGACATCACATCCTCAGATTTGGCAGCTCTTGAAGCAATCAAGCTAGCCAACCGGCAAATGTTACTGAATCGGGCATCTGAGGTTGAGCGCATGACACCGCCAGACCCATAGGCAGGCTCCTCCCCAATTTGAACAGAACGAGCATCTTTCCTCCATCTCTTCAAAATATATTGTTCTGGAAGTTCTTTGATATTCTTGAGATCCAGCACCTTCAATACATGACAGCATTGAATCCCAACAGCTTCAAACTTCTTGCAGCTGCAAGTGGCTGAGCCGTCTAGTGCATCAAATTTGACGAAGCTCTCTGATGGCTTCTCATCAAGCACAATCTTGTACTCCGAGATTGTGCCAACCACACCAAAGGGGAAGGACATGCAATTCATGTAAGCCTCAAACTCTCCCTGGAACATCTTGAAAGCTTCAGGTGTATAAGCATTTGATGATTGTTTTAGCATTCGCAACGATGGGATAGGCAGAGTAACCTGGCTGCCATCAACATCAGCATGCAATTTCTTTGATCGATGCTCTTCCAGAATAGACTCATAACGCCTGAAGAACTGCAGGATATCCTCTTGCTCACTGAGCTCTCGTTTCAGTTCATTAATCATGTTATCCTTACGAAGAGTTGAGAGTATATCAGCAGAAAACATGGTTCTCTGATAAGGTAAAGCCCATTTTTCTTTCACCAGGAAAAGTCTGCTCAGCCACTCACTCTCACTAATGTCATGTTTGTCAATTAGCTTTTCCCATGCTGACAAGAACTCAATCTCATCCTCACAGTCAAAGAGACAATGGCTCAAAGCATTGCTGAAACTCTTAGAGCTTTCAAACACCTGCTTCAAGTGCCTCTTTGAATTATGGTAGATATGCCACACCCCTGTGCAGTGGTTGCTTCCAGGCCACACCTCTGCTGCTGCAATGGCACACTCAGGACGCTCATCAATCAAAATAGTTCGTGGGTGCCTAGAATGCATGGCATCAGCAAACACCTCAAATACCCATTTCATTGACTCAACGCTGTCATCATAGAGCAGTGCTGCACCAAACACAAGTAACTGCTTATGGTTGTCAACACCAACAAACAGTGCAAATGGCCGTCCATAAATGTTCAATGCATATGTTGTATCAAAGCAAACAACATCCCCAAAACTCCTGTAATCAATTATTGATTTTGCATCAGCCCAGAAGAAATTTACAGCAGATTTCCCATCAGGCCCCACTCCTACTGCATAATACACTGAGGGATTCTCTACCTGCAACTCCTCCAAGTATTGCAATGCTGCGCCAGCATCCCCAAGCTGCACACCCTTCCCTTGCTTCCTTCGATGCATTTCCCCTGCCCCAAGCTCATGTGTACGAGCTCTCATTTTATGAGACCGCAGCTTATGAACGCTCTCTGGATTGGCGAGAGGATGGTTATGCTCTGGGAAAAACTTTGCTACACGGTATGTCCGGCACGGGGTGATCTTGATCACCATTCTCGCCTGGCATCCGGTACGAGTTGGTGGTGGACCTGGCCTAGGTGTGCCTGCTGACGCTGCGCCACCATTTGCACTGACTGTGGCTCCACCCTCTAGCTTGGTGCGGTCACTGACACCCTCGCGGGAACAAACAAAAATCCGCGACACTATCATCCCTCGCTTCCGCTTCTTGTACGAGCGGCGGACACTAAAGCCTACGTGCTCAGCATACCTGTTGTAGAAGACATATGCATCTTCCTCTGTCTCGAAATGCATATCAGGCTGCGGCCCATCCCTTGGGTCTGGCAAGCTGGTCGCCACGGCAATGCTGTGGTGTGATGAGCTCGGCGGCAGCAAGGCCAGTGACACAGCAGGCGCGGAAGAGGCGAGCGGGTGGTTGTGATCGGCGACGAAGTCCGTAACGCGGAAGGCGTTTGCGGAAGGAATGAGCTTGATGGTGAGTGACGCTAGGCAGCCTGTGCGCGAGTCCGGACACCGAGGCGCCGGCGCCAGCGAGGACGAGGACGCGACGCCGGAGCCCTCGGTCTCGTCCTGGGGCTTCTTGGGCTCCTGGCGGAAGCCCTGCTTGGAGCAGACGAAGAGGCGGCGGGTGACGGTGTGCCGTGAGTTCTTGGACTTGTTGGACTTGCGGACGACGAAGCCGAGACGGGCCGCGTAGGCCTTGTAGAACTCGTACGCGTCGTCTTCGGTCTCGAAGTACATCCCCACGCGCGGGGAGGTGGGGGCCTCGGCGTCGGTGTCATCGCCGGGGGCGGAGGTCGATGCTGTCTGGGCCAGGTTGGTAGTGGCGGCATCGGCGGCACCAGAGGAGGAGTGGGAGGTGGGGGACGACGGCGAGGACTCGCCGGAGAGGTGGGAAGGGTCCACGGCGGCGGACATTAGGGTTTGCGCCAGGGTTTGGAGGAAGGAGGAGGGAGAAAGGGGCCTAGGGGGTGGAGGGATCGCGTGCGGTGGCGGCGGGTGTGGGTCAACGTGTGTGATTGAGCCTTCCACGGCAGGGAGCGAATTGTTCTGCGACGTGCCCATGGGCCTCATGGCTGAGTGGCTCCCCAGTCCCCAGCATTTCTATCGAATTATCCCTTCTCCTTTATATTAGGAGAAGGCATAAGACAGAAAAAAGAATAAACTTTAAGTGTGAAATACTCTTTAATAACAGCCTGATAATAAAAAAAAATATGTGTCGTATGAGCATATTTACTATTATAATAGAAAAAAGACGGCAAATACACCTTTAATCTTTAAATTATCCATGAACAAATATTTTTTTGGCTCATCATGTACAGTTAGATCACATGAACGTAGTGTCCTAACAGGTCCCCAATCGCCTATGGCGGTTTTTTGCGTGAATTGGTGAGATTTTTGTGACATTTCATTGTTTTTTTACACTTTTGCCCAATAAAAATCGGGAGTTTTGTGATGTTTCATGATTTTTGCATTTTAGCCCAACAAAAACATATCTCGTACACTTGTATAGTATATCCATGAGCTTATAACTTTTCTCTCTCGTTCTCTTATCTTTTCTCACCTGCTATTCTTCTCTCCACATAGAGCTTAAGCGCTACCACAAATCTCTTCTTTGTCCTCTCCCTCTCACCGAGCAACAGTGTTGGACATCCAACCTTGAGTGACAACCTTAATGCATGTTAGGAACATGCCTCCTAGTTTGTCCGCTTTGTTGGAAAAAAGATCAAAACAATGAGGTCATGCCTTGTTTCTACGTAGAATGCATGTTATCGTTTATTGGAGAATCTAATCTAGATGACTAGATGGAACGATGTATGTGATCAATATGAATGTATGGACATTAGAGTCTTGCTCAATTTGATTTAATGTTATACATCCATGAACTAAACCTGAACTAAATGCTCAACGCCACAAAATAGAAAAGAATTGAACTCAGACTTAAAATGGATTAAACAAACAAGCTATGATTGAATTGAATAGACAAAAAAACATTAATAGTTTAGGTGCTAAGACCACAAAACTATCTCTTTTCTGACCTATGGTTCCAGTCCAAAGGAATATTGTGCAGGCATGCACTCACTGTACTGATCGAGACAGGAGCTTGTGCTGATGATTCCGCAAAAATACATCATTCATCGCTGGTGCAAGGACTATAAACAAACCTGTGCTTCCATATCCCAGCCTGTCTGAGCAGGTAATCAGGAACTGGGAAGCTACGATGATCTCTACAAACTTGGCCACCAATACTTTGCAGAGATTGTGGAATTTTGTTCCATGAACTCAGAATCAAAAGAATATATGCTTTGTCGATCATGAGGGAAATCAGGGATAACGTGATTTCATATGAGAAGTCACTAAGAGATCAAAGGGTTGACAACCATGTTTCAACAGCCTTGCATACAATATATCCTGTGAACGAGGATTTTACTGATGATACTTTGGCCATCTCTCTTAGTACACAGAGCTGGGATCTTACACAAGGTCAATACAAACGTTCCCCAAAGAAGAAGCTGGCAACCCCAACTGTTCTTGATACACTGAAAAAGAAAAACTAAAAGGGCATATAACAAGAAGAGGAATGCCACTCTGCAAACACCCTAAACACACAGCTGTCACTGCAACAGACAGCGTAACTGATGGCACAAATGTATGTACATGTGATGTTATTATATTTGCACATTTGGCTAGAAATTAATTATTCTTTTGGTTGTTTTGGAAAATAAAGTTTTTCTCTTATTTTTTTGTTAGGGTCCAGCAGAATCCTGTAGGGATGGCACTTAAATTCAACTGGTGCTCCGGAAACTTTCGCTTATGGAGTAATCCCAGATATAACCCTTTCTGTTTTTGTTCTCTCTTTGCTCTTTCAGGAGCTGGTGGAATTCACTTATACTAACCAACGTTCATTTTTGCAGGTGGAGACCATTTCGTTTGATTTGTCACAATACAGCAATGCCCCGAGCTTCCATTGGCCTGAAAGCAGCAGCGGGTCTCAGCTCCAGTGAGAGTAGGTAACAGTGCAATTGTGGATGCATTCGAATAGACTAAGTTCTGCTGACAGCCTCGCGTACTTGGGAAAAACTAGGGTTGATGGATCAGATTTGACCTTTACATTCCTGCCAGGGACTCTGTGAGCCAGTGACCACCTGAACGGTGAAAAGAAAAGGGATCAAATGTGGCTTAAGTGAAATCTGCCATCTTTGAAGCAATTTGGTCGAAAGGGTTCTGTCCAGTATGCATGTGCCTGTCTAACTGTCGAGCTTTACATAATCATTCCTTTTTCTCTTCCATGGATATTTACTGCTCCCGATGATTTATTCGAACCATGTATAAGGGTCAGATGCCCCTGAATAGATCTCATTTTTCAAATAATCACCTGATGATGGTCCCCTTTGTATCCCTCGTTAAATGGTATGCCCTTCTCTGAACTCTGATGAAGTCAGGTTTGTTGCTTATCTGTTGTTCAGTAACGTCATACTCATACCCTGGTAAGCTTGGATCCAGCAAGTTGATCCCAGGAAATCTCTGAGCCTGGCGAAGAACATATATTCACTACAGGAAATCTCCGAGCCTGGAGAAGAAAAAAAAGGAGCTTACAGCACTAGTAGTTAAATATTGTTTCTCGAGAATACTAAACTTGCAATCACTTTGGCCTCACGCTTTCACTTGCGGAAGCAAATTCATTGACTGTAGTGTGCACGGGTGCAGATGCAGTGATGAGGGAGGGAGGGAGAAAGAATAGTACACTGGGAAACTGAAGATGACTCCGCAGTAGAGGTGTATGGAATGATGCGAAAGGTTTTTCTACTGCAGGCCTCACGTGTTGCTCCTTGAGAGACAACACACAGAAAATCTTTCGCGTAGGCTCGCCACGCCAGCAAGGTTTGCACTCTCTCTCTCTCTCTCTCTCAAGTCATCACCCACAAGGTTTATCACCTGCTATGCTATGCTCTGCTGGGATTGTGCCACTCTGGTTTTACCTGAAGAACTCTTGACTTGTTTCACCCAAAAAAAAAAATCTTGACTTGCCAGACGACGACAGCAATGAATTTCTTCTCGCTGCCGCGGCCCGCGGCCACAATGACCCACACGTCAGCCGCGCTGGTTCTACAACGAGTAAGTGCAAGCCTTGAGCTGCGCGCAACCGTTGACATCGTCAGTGACAAACATCAAGAAGGTCGGTCCTGGTCGTGGTCCCTGGCCCAGATGCAGCATAGAAAAGATCAAACCGCCTCCTACTACAGCTTGGTTTAATATCTTCGTATTAACTAGAGAAACAAGATAATAAGATATACTAAAGTATGTGTAAACCATAAGTTGTTGGATTACTGTGTAACTTCTATGGATCAAATCATGCTAGGGCCTTGTCAATCTAATCCCACCTCAATAGTTTCATGTCGACTTTGATTTCTCAATTGGAAACGATGATGAATTTGGTTTCTTGGCAATTCCATATCAATTCTTTACCGGCAGATGAATGCTGAAACAGTGTAGCCAAATCTTTTAAGAGCACAGAGCTAATGAATTTTATCAAAGACACCTGGTTTCAAAAGTCTTTCTCAACATTTGAATTAGGATGCTAAGTTCCATATATTCAGTATCCTCCGTTCTAAATTTATCGGAGAGTCAAAATATCTCAAATTTAACTAAAACTAATGTTACTATTTTATTATACAAATTTAGTCAAAATAAAGATGTTTTGGTTCTAAAAAAATAAATAATTTATAATTTGGGATGGATGTCATTAAAAAAACTTCGTTGGGTCTCTCTCTATTTTCTTTTTAAGAAAAAGTTATTGATTGCATAGTGGACTCGACGTACATGTTGTACGCTTAAATTTGATAGAATGTACTTGAAACTTACTAGTCTCATAATTTTAAACACAAAGTATGTTTAATGCAATTGTCTGTTAAATTATAATTAATACATTGGTCCGTTTATAATACTGTACCCGAAACTTCTTTTTTTTTTCTTTTTTTAAAAAGGCGTGAGGGTCGTTCAATCTTCAAACTCAAAAGGCACCAAAAACCCAGCTGGCCACTTCGGCGGTCACTCCACTTTCATTCAGGTTTCAGCCTTCACTCCACTGACGCATCCCACCGAAATGGGGAGGCTGCTCCCTCGCCACCCTTCCCCCCTCCTCCTCCTCCTCGCAGCCGCCGCCGCCGCGGCGATCTGTATCTCTGCCGTCCGGGGCGCGCCGGTGTACCGAGCAGACTACCTGGTGGACGGGAACCAGCTGGTGGACATGCAGTACCACATGGGCCCCGTCGTGTCCGGGTCGCCGACCAACCTGTACCTCATCTGGTACGGGCGGTGGGAGGCCGCGGCGCAGGCCGTGCTCCGGGACTTCCTGGCCTCGCTCTCGGCGCCGGCCCCGTTCCCGGCCGTCTCCGACTGGTGGGCGCGCACGCCGCGGATGTACGCGGACCAGACGGGCGCCAACGTGACGGGCGCCTTCGCCGTGGCCGGGGAGCACTCGGACGCCGGGTACTCCCACGGCGCGTCGCTCCGGCGCATCGACGTGCAGTCCGTGATCCGGTCGGCGGTGTACGCGTACCCGGACCCGCTGCCGCTGGACCCCTACAGCGGCGCGTACCTGGTGCTGACGTCCCCGGACGTGCGGGTGGACGAGTTCTGCCGCGCCGTCTGCGGCTTCCACTACTTCACCTTCGCGTCCTTGGTCGGGGTCACGGTGCCCTACGCCTGGGTCGGCAACAGCGCCACGCAGTGCCCGGGCAAGTGCGCGTACCCGTTCGCCGCCGCCGCCGCCGAGTACGGCGGCGGCGGGGGAGCCGGAGCCCAGGCGGTGCTGCGGCCGCCCAACGGCGACGCCGGGGTGGACGGGATGGTGATCGTGCTAGGGCACGAGCTGGCGGAGATGTCCACGAACCCGCTGGTGAACGCGTGGTACGCCGGGGACACGCCGACGGCGCCGACCGAGATCGCGGACCTGTGCCTGGGCGTCTACGGCGACGGCGGCGGCGCGGGCGGCCTGGTCGGGAACGTGTCCCGCGCGCCCGATGGCAGCGCCTACAACGTCAACGGCGTCAACGGGCGGCGCTTCCTCGTGCAGTGGCTCTGGAACCCTGTCCGCGGCGCCTGCTACGGCCCCAACTCCAGCAACTGACCCGACCGATTCCTCGCCAGGGGCTAGGACGGGCGGGATCAGTTCTTCTTCTTCATGCCATTCTGCTCGATGGCATTGCAGAAATCCATGGCGGTCCCAATGGATGGAGACAGCGTTCGTTCACTTCCATGTTAGTTCGTTGGGGAATGGTCCACAGGAAACGAGACGAGGATCAGATGAACCGAACCCAGTAATTTTGAAGCTGCACTATATGAGACACATACATGAACCGTGTGGATCCTGCCTGATCGATCTGCAGTTCGGTAGGAAGCAATGAAGAAATGCCATTTGTTGTTCGATTTCATTTGATTTTGCAGTATAATGTATGGTCAATTTGCCTTGCTTTCTGGGACTCGAATTTTGTTTCAACTCCCGAGCCTGCATCTCTTGGGCTCTTGCTAAAACAAAGTGGTCGCGTGATCGATTGCTTTCACCTTTTGACTCTGCATGCTTTAGTCTGGTGATCATGGTAACTCTGCAGCTTGGTCTCCTTGCCTCCGTCTCTGGTGGCCTCTCCCTCTCTTTCCTATCTTTTTCTTCGGAGAACTTGTTCCCCCTATTTTACTCTTGTAGAAGACTTGCAGTTACAGACTTATTATTACAGTGGACATCGAATTAGGAAGTGTAGTAGTACTGTACTACTGGGGTAGTTACAATGTGCTAGTACATTGGTTCAGATTTCAGATGGTGTTTAAAGGGCTTCTTTTACTGTATATGCGGCATTGAATTAGGGAGCGGAGAGATGTCTTTACTGTTGTAATTACACTGCACATTGTATCAGACATTTTGACAGTGAAGGATTCATCTTCTCAGGGCCTCCGAATTGACGACGGCCATGTGGTCTCTACTACTTTAGTACTACTTTTCAGCGAACAAATAATATTTTTCTCCCACAATAAGCATATCTTCTTGAACCGGCACTTGTAGGCAATCACAGTGGTCACGTAGTAGCATGGTGTAGGCTACCACAGTGGCTAAAAGTTCAGAGTCCTATTTGTTTCATTGTCACTTCTAGCACATTGAGCCATTATCTGACATTCCCAAACTCCCCAATTCAAACCTAAATTAGTAAATTTGCAGCCATTCAGTCGCCACTACCAACATAGTAGCAAGTTACTACTCTGTCAAGGATTTAGCGTAAAACAAAAAACCTATCTACTCCAGAAATACAGACAGTGCAGAACACAACTAAGACAGTTGCATCCATATGCAGAGGGAGAGGAAAGCAATCGGTAACACCCAACTTCATTCATGTACCTTGTTTTCTATCTTTCCAGAACCACAACACCTCAACAGCGAGGGCTCAAATGATATGAGCAAGTTCATCCCTCGTTAGTAATCATGTTGTTAATACTAGTTGTGTTCATCACCAATCACTAGAAATGCTTCTGCTGCTGCTGGTGAGCTCATCACTAACGATTGAATGCTTCAGACCAAACATCTTCAGACAAGAGACAATAGAAACCATATGTAGATGCTACTCTCCAAATAATTTTTTTTAGATAAAGGATAATCAATATCCGGTCTCTACATCCATGGATGTACACAACCAACCATTACATCGACTCTGAATAAAAAACAAGAGAAAGCCAGGGCCAAAAACATTGACCAGGACACTAGTTTAAACAATATAAATGTTTTCATCCTTTATTCGAAATCTCTAAAGCAATCATCTCTAATCTCTTGCTTATCAACAAGAGTGCGTCCTTGGCTTGCTCATCACGCTGCAGCTGGGCCCAGAAGCATAACCAATACGCTCCCCTAAAAATAACCTGCATAATAGAGTTAGTTCTTAGCTTGTTAAAAATAACATCATTCCGACATCGCCAGATAACCCAACATATAGCAGCCACCCCAACCCAGATCAAACTTTTAACCCTTTTATTTCGATTAATAAGTCAATTGCCAAACATATGGCTGATAGATCTTGGTTGGTTCAGATCAGTAGCGAAAAAGATAATCCTCCAAATCATTTTAGTAAAGGGACAGTCTAGGAAAAGATATTGGATAGTCTCATTCCTATTACAGCAGATACATTTCTGGTTCCTTTCCAATTCTTCCTGGCGAGGTTGTCTTTGGTTAGGAGGACACCCCTTTGTAGGAACCAAAGGAAAATTTTAATTTTTAGAGGAATCTTTATCTTCCAGATATTCCTATGGATGACAGGTGGATGCGCATCCAAAAGGAGAAGATACAAAGTGCGAACCGAAAAAACCCTGGATTTGGTTAAGTTCCACTTAAAGTAATCTGCCCCTTGCACCAACTCAACATTAGAAATCCGTGCTATCAAATTATTCCACTCTAGAAGTTTATTATCCACCAAAGCCCTCCTAAAAGAGATGTTAAGAGGGCTTGTAGCCAACACTTTTGCGACCGTAGCATGAGAATCGCGTACAATATTATATAAGGAAGGGTAATTCACTTTTAGAGGTCTACCTCCTATCCAATTATCATCCCAGAACCTCGCAATGGTCTCATCTTGTATAACAAAGGAACCTTTAGCCAGGACTTCATCTTTAATATGCATGAGTCCTCTCCAAAAAGGTGAGTCGTAAGGTTTGACTGACACTTGAGTAAGGGATTTTGATCTCAAGTATTTATTCCTTAACATGGACTGCCACATACCGTCCGAGTTTACTAGATTGACCACCCATTTGGCCAAAAGACATTTATTTTGAAGTTTTAGGTCTAGTATGCCTAAACCTCCTTGGTCCTTAGGACGACACAAAATGCTCCATCTAGCAAGTCTATATTTATTTTTATCCAATAATCCTTGCCAGAAGAATCTTGATCTGAATTGATCAAGACTCTCCAAATAATTAGGAGTAGTTCTAGTATTATTCAGAAAAAATAACAAAAGTTACAGCATCCAGCCAAAAGAACTTTTCTCAGCGCTACAGTTAACACGGCAATTTGCTACTGCAGTACTGGTCAAGGATTCAGTGTAAAACGAAACCTATGAATGAAACAGAGCCACTGGCCAAGGATTCAGTCTAGACTCTAGAATTAACACAACTCGATGGCCATCTACCCAAACAGTCAGGACCCAAGACTCAACGCCACATGAAAGTTTATCTCCAGTTACTATTATACTATTTCAGTTTTGTCACAAATCACTAGCAAATGTTGCTAATGTTAGCGAGTTCATCACTAACAAGTGACTATCCCTGGTAATGCATCTGCAATTCACACAAGAGACAAGCATATTGATAGGATTCCTGTTGACACCGTTTTCAGCACGTGTCAAAAGAGCTAAAACTTATATTGATCGGCAGTTGTTTTCCATCGGCATCGGGAAGTCATAGGATAGTATTGCCGATGGAGGTCAGCTGTGGAAAAAAGGATAAGTGTGTTGTCGATGAAAGCTAGATGTTTCGGGTGTTGCCGATGGGAGTTGGGTGGCTCTTGCCGAGAAGAATTAATTGGTGAAGTTACCAGAACTGCAAAATTGCCGATGAGGAGATGTTGCCGATGCCAATTGCCGATGAAGAGATGATGCCGATGGGTATGGAGTACCGATGGACACAAGGTGATGTGACAGTTGATGTCAGCAGAAGATTGCCGGTGGCGAAAGAAGGAAGTCGCGGATTGAAGGAATCTGCCGATGAAAAGTTTTCATCGAAGAAAGGGTATAAGGAAACTGGTGATTTTATACCAGTATTGTTATGGTAGTTTGAGTCCGACTCTTGCACGAGTCGTTTATTTCCTTTAAAATAGAGGTGTTTGTTTAGGAAAATAATATTGTTATTTGGATCCGACTCCTGCGCGAGTCAGTTATTTCCTTTAAAGTAGGAGTTTGTTTCAGGGAAGGTACGAGTCGTGTCTTTGTACAATTCTCCATGTGGGAGTATAAATATGTGTCCAAGGACTGCGTGAAAGAGGAATCTATCAAAATCAAATCAATTTACTCTTATTTTACCTTTACTGCAATTTATCTTTTATTGCATTAGTCTTAGATTATCTACGAGTTCTTCAAGCTTCGACGGGCTGCATCACCTTGATCTCCGTCAATCCCTTGTAAGTTCCGCGTGGGAGTATCTCTGAGCTTTGACATCTGGGCGCATCGCTGTTGTCTCGTTCAGCTCTGCTCTAGTTATCCTGATCAAGTCTGAGTCTTGGCATCCGGGCGTATCGCCGTTGTCCTGTTCAGATCTTGTTCTAGTTATCGTCCTTGTCGATTAACTGGTCAAATCGACTGGCACGCCCTCGGATATCGAATTCGGGTAATAGCCCGAGGTGTTCGCAGATCCTGACGCTTTTTGTGTCAACACCTCTTTTGACACGCCCAGTGAGACCCGATTATACAAATTACACATCTATCATGGGTGATAACTCCGACGTCAACCAGAGGAACGTCATCGAAGTCTCCGAAGCCGATCTGAAAGATGATCAAAGATTGGCTATGGAGCGGGCTGTGGAGGAGTACAAGCAGTTATATCTCAAATCCTTCAGCCTAAGCAGGAGCGGCGAAGCAATCCAGAAGCAAGATCCGCCGTTGCCGCAGCAGGTCACGTATGACGCCAATCCTGGTAAGTTACAAGAGATGGTTAATTCTGCTTTAAATCAAGTATTAATTAGCCACTCCAGTGTGCTGTCCAATACTGTGTACAATGCTGTCATGTAATCATTCAAAGAAGGACATGCACCTCAATATGTTGGTCCAGCGTATCATCAACCTGGATCGGCATCTATAAACCCATTGGCAGCCCCAATGGCGTCCTCCACTCCTGTGGATCCGTCTGTCGATGTGGCTACACCGCCAAGGCCGAATCCTGAAAGTGTTACCAAGCTCAATGCAGATCTAGTGGCGTCGGCAATGTCGGGACCTCCTATCCAGAGTCATCCAACACCTGCCAACTGGTGGGGTTACGGTATGCCTTCAAATCCATCTGCTGGTTCCAATCTGGTGCAGGGAGATAGTTCAGCTTGGAAGGGCTCTGTGGCATCGACAATACAATCACAGTCGGTGATCCCTATGATGCATTACTCCACGTCCTCCCCAACTGTACAAGTGTCATCAGAAGATTTCCAAGTGATTCCTAAGATACCTCTGATGCCACCATCGACAAGCTCTGTGCCGATGCAACACAGTATAGCAGCTGGAAGTCAACCTGTGGTTGTAAATCCTCAAGCCGGAGTACTAGTACATCAAGGTAACCGATTCGTTGATTACTCTAAGGTGCAGGAGCAACAGGTGTCGGTCAGCTATCAGTCATCGGTAAGTCACATGCCGATGATGTATAATCCTGGATGGACTAACCAGCCGCCGGTCCAACAGTCTGGCGTACTAATGTATCAATATGGAAATCCAGCAAACACTCAGAGTGAGTCATCGGTACAGCAACCGATCAATATGATGACCCAAACTAATCCACCAAGTGTACAAAACTATCCATCGGTAAATCAGCCGATGCATAACGTCCAGATGATTGGTGCCGTGCCCATGACTACTCCGCATCATCTTCTACCAAGACTCGAAGAGGCGCGTCAGCCGACTCCACCAGTCAACAACCAGCCAATGAGTCGGCAAGAGCAGGATGCATATTGGACCGATAAGATCGCCGAAGTGATGAAAGAACAATTCGGCATCAAACCCAAGGTTAACACATACTCTTATCGGACACTGTATCCTCCCGCATATGATTTAATTCCTCTCCCAAATCGGTACAAAGTGTCTGATTTTACCAAGTTCTCCGGCCAAGATGACACATCAACGATGGAGCACATCAACCGCTTCATTATCCAGTGCGGAGAAGCTGCTAGCAGAGAGGAACTGAGGGTGAGATTGTTCTCCTCATCATTGTCTGGATCGACATTTACATGGTTTATATCATTGCCTCCAAATTCTGTAATCACATGGGCCGATCTATAGAGGCAGTTTCATAAATACTTCTTCGCTGACATACATGAGAAGAAGATTACCGATTTGGTTAAGCTAAGGAAACGCAATGACGAGTCGGTGGAAAACTTTGTTCAGAGGCTGCGAGATGTAAAGAACAAGTGCTACAACCTAACTCTTAATGATCGGCAACTGGCGGATTTGGCTTTCCAGGGACTACTGCCGCATATCAAAGATAAGTATGCATCTCAAGAATTTGAAAGCCTAAGTCATCTGGTGCAAAGAATTGCCGATCAAGATGTTAAAGCCTTTGAACCCAGGAAGACTTGGAATAAAAAGGTGACTTTCATTGAGCAAGAAGAAGACTCTGGATCAGATGAAGAACTGAGCATCGGTGCAGCCGAATAGGTGAAGGATAAGAAATCTGTGTCTTGTCGCTTTGGCCAGAAAGAGACTGAAAGATTCACCTTCGATGTTACCAAGGCCGATAGGATGTTTGATTTATTACTTCAAGAGGGGCAGATCAAGTTGGCGCCCAACCAAGTAATTCCATCGGCCGAAGAGCTCAGAAAGATTAGGTACTGCAAATGACACAATGCAACTTCACACAGTACCAATGACTGCAAAATATTCAGGCAGCAGTTGCAGTCAGAAATTGATTCTGGACGAATCAAGTTTGAAAGTTCTAAAGTCCAGAAACCGATGAAGATTGATCAGCACATGTTTCCAACTAATATGGTGGAAACTAGTGAGAAGACTAAAGTGCTAACATCGGAAGCTGCCAGAAGGAATGCATCGGTAGATCCTAACCATCAAATAGCTAAGCGTGATGAGAGGAGATTTGCCGATGATAGAAAGGGCAAGAAAATTGCCGACGAAAGTAGCAGTGCCAACAGGGCTCCTGGTGTTATAATCACGTACAAACAGCCAGGGCGAGACTATCGGCAATCGTGTGAGGAGCGCTATCGGCAGGAAGAAGAAGAGCATCAAGAATGGCTCCGGCATAAGGGCCATTGGAAGTGTCCTTTCTTCGTTCACCGTTAGGAAGAAGGCATCAAATTACCCACTACTGATAATTGCCCTGAATGCAATGGATACTACACTGCCGATCGGTCAGGTAAGAAACCTTGTTTTGATGATCGAGCATCCAGATATGCCAAACCGCTCAGAGAGAAGAAGTCAGCACATGACCGACTAGGGGACAAGCTCAGCGCGCACCACAGACTTGGTAGGCGTGTTGATCAAGAGTAGCTTGAAGAAAGGGCCAATGCAAGAGTGCCTGATGAAGAAATATTCTCCAGGGATCCAAACATCGGGAGAAGAGCCGATGCAAGCAGTGAAAGGCAGCATCAGCCCGTTTGGAAGACCAAGCTTCCTCAATGGTGCCCTAAGGGTCTGACAAAGACTCAGAAAAGAAGAATTCAGCGCGAGCGCCGAAATGACTTGTATGATAATGAAGATCCTTCAAAGGAAAAACAGTGGAGGCCTAAATGCAAGGATCGGGATCCATCAGCAGAAATTAATATGGTAGTCATATTGCCGATGGAGTTCATGGCACCGGTAAGCGATGATGAAGAGATTACTGAAATGGCGCAATTGGTGCTGGATCCTATGACGGCTGTCTTTGAGAAGCCTGCCGATGATGAGAGGCAGCACCTGAGGGCCCTGTTTGTTAAGGGCAAGGTGGATGGGCAGCCTGTGACGAAGATGTTGGTAGATGATGGCGCATCGATCAATATAATGCCATATGTCATGTTCATAAAGCTTGGAAAAGGCGACCAAGACTTAGTCAAGACGGACATGAAGCTCAAGGACTTTGAAGACAATGTGTCGACAGCTATGGGAGCCATATGTGTTGACTTGACCATCGGAAGTAAAACTTTGCCGACAATATTTTTTGTAATCAGTGACAAAGGAATCTACAACTTGCTCCTAGGAAGGGATTGGATTCATGCCAATTGTTGTATTCCTTCTACCATGCATCAAAGCCTCATGCAGTGGGTCGGAGACAAGATTGAAGTCGTCCGGAGTGAAACCCCATCCATCATTGCATCGGTAGAATCGCAAACTTATGAGCAGACCAGGTGCATATCTGGTGAGGCCTGGGATACAGAGTTCCTCAAAGTTGCCGATTATCCTAATACGCCGATCCAAGCAGTTGGTCCTCAAGAAGAGTTTTAATGGATCGGTTCGCTGATGATGGAAAACTGGGACAGAGCTTCACATCCGCCGATGATTTAATAGAAATAGACATCGGCGATGGTAGTAAACATAGACCTACTTTTATTAGCGCTAAGTTAGATTCCCGATGTAAGCAACACTTGACTAATTTGTTAAAGGAATATAAAGATTGTTTTGCTTGGGATTACACGGAGATGCCTGGTTTAGACCGATCAATAGTTGAACATCGGTTACCTATTAAGTCTGGTTTCCAACCACATCGGCAACCTACGCGCTGATGCAATCCTACGGTGTTGCCCGACATTAAAGCTGAAATTACAAAGTTAATTGAAGCTGGGTTTATTAGGCAGTGTCGATATGCCGATTGGATTTCTAATGTGGTTCCTGTGTATAAAAAGAATGGAAAACTTCGTGTTTGTATTGATTTCAGGAATCTCAATAAGGCTACACCGATGGATGGCTATCCGATGCCCGTTGCCGATCTGTTGATTGATGCTACCGCTGGACATCAAATTATTAGTTTCATGGATGGTAATGCTGGGTATAATCAGATATTCATGGCTGAAGAAGACATACCCAGGACTGCCTTCAGATGTCCAGGTCATGTTGGCTTATTTGAGTGGGTTGTCATGACTTTTGGCTTGAAGAATGCCGGTGCTACTTATTAAAGAGCAATGAATTTCATCTTTCATAAGTATATCGGCACGATAGTCGAAATCTATATTGATGATGTGGTGGTTAAGTCCGAAGATTTTGAGAAGCATCTTGTCGATTTGCGAAAAATCCTGGAATGCACAAGAGAACATGGACTAAAGATGAATCCTAACAAGTGTGCATTTGGTGTATCGGCAGGTCAATTTTTGGGTTCTATGGTGCATCAGAGAGGCATCGAGATCGGCAAAAAATCTATTGATGCAATTAACAAAGTAGTTGCTCCTACGAACAAGACTGAGCTGCAATCCTTGATTGGCAAGATTAATTTCATTAGAAGATTTATATCCAACTTATCTGGTAAGATTAAATCTTTTAGTCCATTGTTGAAGTTGAGAGTCGATCAAAATTTTACATGGAAAGAAGAACAGCAATTAGCTTTGAATGAGATCAAAAAATATCTGGTAAACCCTCCAGTTTTGGTTCCACCTCAGCACGGGAAGCCTTTCAGATTATATTTATCTGCCGATGACAGTGTTATCAGATCGGCTTTAATTCAAGAATTTGAAGGGAAGGAGCGTGTGATATACTATTTGAGCAGAAGGTTGGTGGATGCTGAAACCAGGTATTCGGCCATAGAGAGATTGTGCTTATGTTTATATTTCTCTTGCATAAAATTGAGGCATTATTTGTTGTCGGCTGAATGCACTGTTATCTGCAAAGATGATGTGGTTAAGTATATGCTGTCGATGCCAATATTGAGTGGGAGAATCGGTAAATGGATTCTGGCACTTTCAGAGTTTGACCTAAGGTATGAATCAGCTAAGGCTGTTAAAGGTCAGGTAATGGCCGATTTTGTTACTCAACATTGCAATGTGGTAAGCTCTGTAGAGATTGCTCCTTGGACTTTATTCTTTGATGGGTCTACGTGCAAGGATGGAGCTGGTATCGGTATTCTCTTAATTTCACCCGAGGACGGAAGTATGAGATTTCATTGCCGATTGTTGCTACTTCAACAAACAATCAGGCTGAGTACCAGGCTTTACTAAAGGGGTTGGAATTACTCAGGGAGGTACGTGCCGATACTGTTGAAATCTTCGGTGATTCTATGTTGGTAATTAACCAATTGATTGGGACATATGAATGCCGAAGTGAAGCTTTAATTGTGACCCATGGAAAGTGTTTGCAATTATTGAAAGAGTTCAAAGAGTATCGCCTTGAGCATATTCCCAGGTTGCATAATGAAGAAGCTAATCGGTTAGCATAGAACGCTTCAGGATATCAGCCGATTCAAGAAGTCATGACATCGGTAATGGTTGCCGATGACTGAAGAAAAGAAATTTCCGATTACTTAAAGGATCCATCTAAGAAGGTTGAAAGACATTTAAGGTTCCAAGCCACCAAGTATGTGCTCCTTGACGATGAATTGTATTATCGGACAATTGATGGAGTCTTGCTCAGATGTCTTGGTAAAGAGGAGTCAAAAGAGTTAATGGGCGAAATCCACGAAGGTGTGTGTGGGGCGCATCAATCGGCATTCAAGATGAAGTGGATGATCAGACGGAATGGATATTATTAGCCGACGATTCTTGAAGATTGCTTCAACTATTTTAAAGGGTGCCAGGATTGTCAGAAGTTTGGTAATATCCAGAGGGCACCTGCATCGGCAATGAATCCCATAATCAAGCCTTGGCCGTTTAGAGGATGGGCCATTGATCTTATCAGTCAGATTTATCCACCATCGAGTAAAGGGTATAAGTTTATACTTGTTGCTATCGATTACTTCACGAAATGGGTGGAAGCGATTCCTCTGAAGAAGGTGACATCGACAAACATGGTGGATTTTGTAAAAGAGCATATTGTTTACCGATTCGGTATTCCTCAAACTATTACTACCGATCAAGGAACCATGTTCACATCGGGAAAGTTTGATGAATTTGCTGCTAGTATGGGGTTCAAGGTATTAAACTCTTCTCCTTATTATGCTCAAGCTAACGGTCAGGCTGAAGCAACTAATAAAGGAGTTATCAAGCTTATTAAGCGCAAGATTGAAGAGAACCCTAGAAGGTGGCATATGGTGTTAAATGAGGCCTTATGGTCATATCGAATGGCTTGTCATGGTGCAACTAAAGTTCCGCCGTATCAGTTGGTCTATGGACACGATGTTGTCCTGCCTTGGGAAATTAAAACTGGTTCTAGGCGATTGTCTTTTCAAGATCAATTGACAACCAATGAGTATGATATTCTTATGAAAGATGAGTTAGAGGACTTAGCAGGTCATCGGTTGAAGGCTTTGATCAGTATTGAAGAAAATAAGAAAAGGGTTGCTAGGTGGTATGACAAGAAAGTAAAGGTAAAGGAATTTGCCGATGGTGATCTGGTATGGAAATTGATTTTACCGATTGGGACTAAGAGTTCTAAGTTTGGAAAATGGTCTCCTAATTGGGAAGGTCCTTATCGGATAAAACAGTCTGCTCCTAGCAATGCCTATATTTTGGAAACTCTCGAAGAAGTTGCGTTCTCCAGAGCGATTAACGGTAAATATTTGAAGAAATATTACCCTAGTATTTGGGTAGATGCATAGAGTGCTCGTTTGAATGCCGATGGAAAGAAAAGTTATATAAGCATTGGTAAAAGCGTACTAACGTTATATTATAGAGCCAAAATCAAGTGTTACGGATTACATTTGCCGATGTGATGGAATTTGACAAATTACAACAGGGATTGGATAGCTGATATCGCACACAGGCGAATTTGTTCTATCTCTTCCATCTCCCTAGCGTCATCATCGGCAGATCCTTCAATTGGTTTCATCTTCTTCTTCAGCAAGATAGCTTGTCGGGCGTTGTTATCCCTTTCTTGACACAGAACCTTGATAGTGTCGGCCAGTTGGGCTTTCTTTTGGCTGACTGCGTTCAAGGCTTCTTCAACTTTTCTTAGCTCGGCCTGCAACTCTCCTTTCATTGCCGATAATTGAATGAATTCTTGGTCAAGATTAGTACCGGAAGCTTCTATTTGGTCGATGTCTTTATGCTTCTCATCGGCAACGTGCTTGAACTTAAGCATTTCTTCTCCGAGCTTTGATCGGGCAGTCCTATCGGCTATGCGACGAGAGAGCCTCTGGTATTGGAGTTGCTTGCTATCGAGGAAAATCGCCTGAAAAAGTGCTTCTTTTGTATCGGCAGAAAGGTGTCCTTGGATGTCCTTGAAAGCTGTCCTTGCTGCAGTTGAATCCTGAACGAGCTGGGATGTATCTTGTTGCAGCAGGGAGAGCAGTGCTTCGAGCTTGGATTTGACCTCTGGCGATAGAACTGGAGCAGAGCTTTCTTCGTCATCGTCTTCATCGGGAATATTAATGGCGAAGGAGAATAAGTTGTCTGCTGGAGCAGGGCCTTCTTGGTTTTAGTTATCATCCTGAAAGTTAACGCCGAAAGAGAATAAGCTGTCGGGGGAGTCTTGGGCCTGAAAAAGAAGAAGTTAAGATGTGCCGATTATAAGGTTATACTACAAAATTTAGGTAACTGACTTACCATCTTGAAGCGAATTTCTTGCCTAGGATTTGGCATGTCGGCTGGTACAGCCTCATCCTGGAGATCGGCAACGGTTGCCGATGAATTTACCTCTGTGAGGGGAGTGGTTGGTGCTGATGACGCTGTTGCTGGTGCTGCTTCTGCTGTGACGGCTGGCTCTTGTGGCGGCGATGCTGTCCTCTGATCAGGAATTTCATCAGGTATAAGTATCGGTTCCGATGTCGATGCCGTTGCAGCCGGTTCCTGCGGGGTTGGTGTTGTTCCCTGGTCGGAAGCTTCGTCCATCGGCTGCTCGGGGATGGATGCCGACGATGGTTCTGCCGTTGGTACGTCAGCAATTGGTGATGCGACTGGAGTCGATGGTGTAGATGGGGTGGCTAATCTCAGGCGCCTTTTCTTCCTTGGTGCAGCAGTGGGAGAACCGGCCCGTTTTGATGAAGTCTGGGGGGCATCGGCAGCAGGACTTGGAGAAGTTTGAACGTTTGGAGTAGCTGCCGATGACCTCATTGCCTGAAAATGTTTAGTACGAGTTATATAAAGTAAATATTGCCGATGAGTAGTATGTGATCGGTATAAGTGAAGATAAGATTTACTGCAAAAGCCCGTGTCAAAGCAGCAGCAGCCGATGTAGCCATGGTTTTTGTAGGCGTCGACTTGGGCTTGAGAGGAACCTTAGGTACCTTCTGAGGGGTGAAGGCAGCCAGTGTGGGGGCATTGTTGCCGATGAGTGATATAGGACTCATCACTCGAAGATTGAAAGGTTTGCCACTCCTGCTCATTTTTGGGATTGGATCGTCAACCTGTTAAGCATAAGAAGGTCAGATACTGATGATAGGAATAAGGTAATGAGGAATACATCGGGATTAAAAACTTACTGCATCATCGGGAATGACGTGATTGACGTCAATCATATGCCGATAGTAGTGTGATGACTTGGCAAATAGTTGATGTCTCCATTCTTGCCATCAGAATTTATATTCATTCGTGATGAAGGATGTTGGTGCCTAGGAGGATAAGTCAATATCTGAAGTATCGGCATTTGGGGGGAGGTTGACGACCTTGTTCCAGTCTATGGCGCTAGAGATGATTTGCCTTGGTTTTATCACCTTGGCATAGCAGAGCTTGATCGGCAGTTGGCCGAATGCCAGTTGTCTTGCCGCTGCCGCCAGGTAATAAAACTCGAAGGACGAAGGAGCATTCTTCCCAGTTCCGAAGATGTTGACTGGAATGGCTCGAGGAATAATACTGGCCTTCATGATTATTTGATTTTGAGGCACATTCCCATCGGTAAGGTTGAACAGCAAGGGAAATCGGTTGTCCTCATCAATGTATGGCCACCAGAGTCGTTCTGAAGCGGGGATTCCATTGTAAAATTTCTGGAAAAACATGCCGAACTGCTCTGCATCGGCATCGGTTCCTGGTAACACTATGATAGCTTCTCCGAAGTTGAGTGGGGGTCGAGTTGCCGATTCATTATCTCTAAATATATAGTTCTCCGATATGTCCCTTGGGAATTGTTGGGCGAACAAGTCAAACTGAAGGACTTTGTACATGTGTGCGTTCAGCCACATGTTTATGAACCACCAGGGACCCCCGAGGTGTTGCCGATGGACTCGCCTAGCAGTAACTTCTTGGACACTTGGTGTAAGAGGCGGTATACCGATCCAAGAAGATATCGGCCGAGAGGGAGTCTTGTTCCATCGGCTAAAAGTTCTGCTGCGGGGAGATACATTGTAGTCGGTCCGACTGTTTTGCCGCATAAGATGAACTTCTCCAGCCACATGTTCAGAAAGATAGCATGTTCTCTTTGGCCTACCGATCCAGTCTTTTGGTGCTCTTGAATATAACTGGTCCAGCCACCGATGTTCCGTGTGTTCACTTTATATTCAGCTTTCCGATGGAACAAGGCTGAGACATCGGTGGAAGAGACATCAAGGCCAGTCAACATATGCACATCGGCAAGGGTAGGAGTGGCTGGTCCATGTCTGAATAGGAAGGCATTCATGGTGTCAGACCAGAAGTAGGAGGCCGCTATCAGCATGTTCTCGTTTTTCTTCATATCGGCAACAGAGAGCCTGATGCATTGATCCAGGCTGCGTTCTGACCAGTAAACTTGTTGTGTTCTAATGACCCTAAGGTACCAATTCTTTCAACCCTTGGTATATTTAGGCCATGAGCGGAAAGCATCCTTCCATAAACCTAGGCTGAAACTTTCGGATCTGAAGGGGATACGGTTGGCTTCCGCGTTGATCAGATAGCTAGGGTCAAGATTTCCCATTGGGCCTAAACAGTTGAAGTTGGACTGCTCAAGAGGGATTACTACTTTGTTGTACAGTTCCTAGGTTTCGGAAAGAAAAAGAAGGATCAAAGAAAGAAAAAGGGAAAAAATTACAAAAAATTTGTGCGGAAAAGGAACTGGCAGAAGAGAGGGTGAGAAAGGAGTAGGCTTACTTTGGGGATGTCGACTTGGATCGCCATTGGAGTTGGAAGAGTTCTTGCGGATCGTGCTCGGCTTGAAGAAGGCACTGTTGCTTGAGCTCGAGGAGTTGTTCTTCGGAGAAGATGCCGAGGTTGAAGACGCCGAGGTTGAAGACGGAGGCAGGTAAAAAGTGAAAGTAGGCCCAGGGTAAAAAGCAGATTGGACTATGGTAACTTTTATAAGCTTAGTCAGGGGTATTTTGGAATTTTTGCTCGTACTGTACAGGAATGTGGAGAGGTCTGCAGTAGATATGCGCGATAATCAAGGAGATGTGGTCAGGTTTGCATCTATTTGCACTATGATTGAGGGATTTTATTAATAAATTGCGATTCTGCGCGTGGGGATCGAGGAAATTGTGCAGTTATCTCGGAAGGAACGGCTACAGTAGAGAAAATTTCGACGCGTAAAATATTCTACACTCCGAAATTGGGGGGCATGTGTTGACACCGTTTTCAGCACGTGTCAAAAGAGCTAAAACTTATATTGATCGGCAGTCGTTTTCCATCGGCATCGAGAAGTCATAGGATAGTATTGCCGATGGAGGTCAGCTGTGGAAAAAAGGATAAGTGTGTTGTCGATGAAAGCTAGATGTTTCGGGTGTTGCCGATGGGAGTTGGGTGGTTCTTGCCGAGAAGAATTAATTTGTGAAGTTACCAGAACTGCAAAATTGCCGATGAGGAGATGTTGCCAATGCCAATTGCCGATGAAGAGATGATGCCGATGGGTATGGAGTGCCGATGGACACAAGGTGATGTGACAGTTGACGTCAGCAGAAGATTGCCGGTGGCGAAAGAAGGAAGTCGTGGATTGAAGGAATCTGCCGATGAAAAGTTTTCATCGAAGGAAGGGTATAAGGAAACTGGTGATTTTATACCAGTATTGTTATGGTAGTTTGAGTCCGACTCTTGCACGAGTCGTTTATTTCCTTTAAAATAGAGGTGTTTGTTTAGGAAAATAATATTGTTATTTGGATCCGACTCCTGCGCGAGTCAGTTATTTCCTTTAAAGTAGGAGTTTGTTTCAGGGAAGGTACGAGTCGTGTCTTTGTACAATTCTCCATGTGGGAGTATAAATATGTGCCCAAGGACTGCGTGAAAGAGGAATCTATCAAAATCAAATCAATTTACTCTTATTTTACCTTTACTGCAATTTATCTTTTATTGCATTAGTCTTAGATTATCTACGAGTTCTTCAAGCTTCGACGGGCTGCATCACCTTTATCTCCGTCAATCCCTTGTAAGTTTCGCGTGGGAGTATCTCTGAGCTTTAACATCCGGGCGCATCGTTGTTGTCTCGTTCAGCTCTGCTCTAGTTATCCTAATCAAGTCTGAGTCTTGGCATCCGGGCGTATCGTCGTTGTCCTGTTCAGATCTTGTTCTAGTTATCGCCCTTGTCGATTAACTGGTCAAATCGACTGACACGCCCTCGGATATCGAATTCGGGTAATAGCCCGAGGTGTTCGTAGATCCTGACGCTTTTTGTGTCAACAATTCCATTATCCAACTAGTTATCATCCTCCTTTTTCCAAACTGAACAACTCAAAGCATTCAGAAAGAGTGAAAAAGATTCCAACATATAGCCACTAGCATTTCTTAGGCATGCCACTGCACGCGCTGAAACAGCATGGAGTATTTGAAAGAGTATTTAAGGTTCAACACGGAGATAGAAAATGAAGCTACGACAACTAACAACCGTGATAGAAATGTTTTGACAAGGTGGATCAACTGATATATGACGGTTTCAGATGGCACTCCAGAATGTCGCTTTCCAAAGCTCACATGGTAATCTTGGAGATGAACTTTTTCTTTGACCTCAGCTGAGAAGTAATATTAGAGGGAAAATCAAAGAATGAACAAAAAAAATCATTACACTATATGGTTCAACAATTTTTTTCTAAAACAGGACATGGTTTAAAAGAAGAATTATAATTATATAGACTAATTAAGAAACTAGAACAAGCATTATATGAAAATAAATGAGCTTGGATAGTAAAATCCATTGACATGTAAATTGGTACGTACAATGCTATTGGTATAACTTGAGCACGGTGATGCCATTTTATATCCACTCTTACATCAGCATCATATGATGCCTGAGATCAAAGCATGGGCGATGCAACAAACCAAGAACATCTTTTTACTCTAGTATGCAAAAAGATTTGTGCATAATTGTATTAAGGTTGAAGAGTAAATCTAAGAACATTAATAATGCTGGCCAACTTATAGAACACTTGGATGGCAGGGGGAAACAAGGCTCAATTACCTCATTGCTGCGGCCACACTTCTTCTTGCGGCAGTTTGTGGACCTGAAGGGAAGGGGCGCGCATAGCACCTGCGGAGGACATTACAGGCACAGGTTTAAGGTAAAGAAAGAAGCTGAAGAGGCACAAATCCTCAAGTGCTAATGAAAACATAGCCATAATAACACAAGAGTAAACAACGCAAGACTTAGTAAATGAAGAAACCTGTATAAATGGTAGTAAAAAACAGTGAATAGATAATTTTTCTGAGTTTAACTAGAGGCAACCGTGCATGTCTTATGATTCATCATTAGATTTGACAATAACTATAAAAACAAGGTGTGGCTGCGTAATGAGATCAACTATCTAAGCGAAACAAACAAGCCAGAATCAAAGGGCATGTAGTGAGCTCCATTTTGCACTTATCATATCATACATATCATTGCATATGCATCAATCTCTTATTCTCTTTACATTTACTTCATTTGCATGCAGTGAACACAGAGGGCCGGAGTACCGGACCATATACATGAAAACAGAGAGCGACCTGTTCAGACGTTCAGTTTCCTCGATCTTAAACAAGACATGACGACAACATACACACCACACATACTGTGCCAAATTACATCATTTACAGAAGAGATCAGTAGAGTTAGCAGAATTAAGGCCACGATACGTACTTGCGGCAGACCATCTTGGCCTCATTGTGCTTGCGGGCAAGGTTGATGAGGTCCCACGGGACGCTCATGGTGGGGTAGCCGCCCCTGCCGCCGCCGCGGAGGCGGAACACCAGGTGCAGCGTGGACTCCTTCTGGATGCTGTAGTCGGCCAGGGTGCGGTCGTCATCCAGCTGCTTCCCGGCGAAGATGAGCCGCTGCTGGTCCGGCGGGATGCCTGCAAATAAATTGGTTAACAACAGTTTCCATGGCCACTTAGTTTCGCTACATAGATTAAAAATTTAAAATCCGAGTTGGGAAACAGGGATCTGATCAATTCAAATAAGCTGTGGAGTTGCCAAGAATCCGTGCCACCCCCGACTATTAACCCCAAGAAGCGCAAAGATTATTAGTGAAGTAACAACGCAAAAACCCAACAAAGCCCTGATCTTGACCGGATCAGAAAGAAAGTTTCGTTTTTGAGTTTAATATCTATCTAATAACCAGATTGAAACATCGAAGTGCTTTGTTCTAGCCCAAATTCATCAGGATCGAACACTGCGATATGGATGACGCGATCAACCAGGATCAATAAACCCAGAACATGTAAATTTCCAACGCGTGCAAGGGCAAGTAATAAACACATGAAAAAAAGACCAAACTTTCAAGCATTAAACGGCCGGGGGAGGTTGAAGCCCGCGTAGTCACACAAACCCAACCACATGCTGACATGCACATCGATGATCAAGTAACTGGTTACTAGAACACAAACACATCGAGACCACAGAAAGGAGCAAGCTTTCGAGTTTGGAGCAGCGGATAGGAGACGCTGAAAGGAGAAAGCTTTCGACTTTGGAACAGATCGAGGATAGGAGAGGAGGAGCAGAGCGGCTGCTGCTGCTAGTTTACCTTCCTTGTCCTGGATCTTAGCCTTGACGTTGGCGATGATGTCGCTGCTCTCGACCTCCAGCGTGATGGTCTTCCCCGTCAGCGTCTTCACGAAGATCTGCATCTCCGCCGGCTTGGGTTGCTCGGTCTCTTCCTCCCGCTCTCTCCCTCCCCTACGGCTGGGGCGGGGTTTGTGTTGTGGGGGTGGCGGCGGTAGTGGAGTGGAGTGGAGTGGAGCGGTGAACGGGTGATGGCGATGAAGGGACACGTTGTCTCCTTTTTGTAGGCTGGGGAGAGGGACGTACGGGAGGAGGGTAACGCGGCCTCTACGGAACAGTAGGCTCCCCTCACGGGCGCGGCCGGAGATGGGGAGTGGGTGGGTGACAAGGCAGCGTAGCAGTACCGCGCGCGCAACGAAGCCCCCCGGAAGTCCGGAACGGCATGGTCGCCGGCCGTACGTAGGCAACGCAACAGCTTAGACGAAGGGTGGGGCATAGACGAAGGTTGTCCGGGCTCTTCTGGGGCCGGCCTGGACCTGGAACAGCACGGCCCAGGAAAAAAAGTGTGGCCCAGTAGAGCAATGTAGCAAGGCCAGTCTCAATGAAAGTTTCATTAAAGTTTTATTTGTATTTAATAGTCCATATGCACTTTTGTTGATATGGTAACGTTTTAATGAAGAGAGAGAGGAAATAAGTGTTATGAGGATGGAACTCTATTGACACGATTATCAACTTTCTATGAGTCAGGCCGGTCTCAATGAGGGTGTCATTTGAGTTTCATTCGCATTAAATATGTTGCCACATATGCATTTTTGATGACATGACAGTGTATTTAAGAAGAGAGAGAAGAAATGAGTGTCATGGGGATGACACTCTCTTGGCACGAATACCAACTCCCTATGAGTCATGGAATTAAATGCCTATGAAACTATAGAATGAAACTCTCCACTGAAAATGAGTGTTTCATCCGAGTTTTATTTCATTTTGTATGTCATGATAGTTTTGGAAACAACTTCATGAAACTCTCCATTGAGACTATGAAACTCTGGAATGAAACTTTGCATTAAGAATGAGAGTTTCATTTAAGTTTTATTTTATTCTACATGATATGACAGTCTTGGAAACAGTATAATTAAACTCTTCACTGAGATTGGCCTAAGTAGTTTGTACACTTTGAATTGGCGTCCTTTTCATGCCATTTATCCAACTTGGGACCATTTCACCACCAAGGACAATAACCTCCTACGTAGTTGCTTGTTTTAAAAACATCTCGAATCCTTCAAATGGTGTTGGCGCCAATTCAACGCTTGCGTACGTGGCCAATTCAACGCCAACTTGCACGTAATGGAGAGCCCAGTAGATTTTATCACAGAATTCAGAACCAAAAAAAATCAGGCTTAAATAGACTTTTTAGACCATTTTCCATCTTTCTAGTTTCTACCCTCTAAATAAAACCATGTCGTCGCTGTTCAGAAATGGAGAGGCTACATGGCACATCGCTATATAATATAATATATAGTAGTTCTTGTAAGAAAAGAATATTAATGGGATGACTCTCAGAGATATACGAAGTAGTGATTAAAGTTTAGATAGACTGCTCAGCGACTACATCAGCATTGCTGATCTCATAAAAACTCTGTACTTATTTATTTTTTTCAACCGCATACACGCATTGCACCATTTTGTCTAAAAAAATCGATGCACTCATTGGTACCCTTACAAAGTGTTTTTATTCACGAGAGAAGACTGGCCACTACACAGCTACGGTGATGCCATGGGTTTCTCCAAAATTCATAACCTTACAAATGAAATCAGAATCATGATGTTTGTAAGCTTGTTGTTGCTCCATTTTTTCCTACCAAAATAGAGGCACATGCTCACATATCTACATATACATTTGCCTCTATAAATTATTAAATTAAATGCACACATTACTTCTATGAACACTTTTAAGAGACTAGACTAGTGAAATCTTAAAATTATAATGAGATCAACAACAAATTGAGAAACAAATCTTAAAATTAATAAAGTAACCACATACGTCTCATTGATAATCTCATGTGTTGCTAAATTAATAGTGTTGTTTCTTCCCTAAATAAATCCAATAAAGCACTAGTCGTGATTGATATATTAGATGGAGCCATCTGAGAACACATCTGCCTTTTGTTTCGGACCTACCATTGCAATATTGATTCGAGGAAAAATCGCAGTGGCCACATACTAAATGTATCAAAGCATCTTCAAGAGCCTCCATATCTTTTCTAAATGCTAGGAATAAAGATTTTGATGAATAACTATCCTACAACAGGTTATCTAAATAGTCATTCAAATATAGTCATCTTCAGATCTTATATTCTTTTTTTTCACTAGCAAAAAATAGAAGACAAAAATAGCTCTCTAGTGTACATGAGATATATATAAAAAATTGTTGAAGAGTGAAAAGATATAGAAAACAAATTTTATGAAAATGACTCTCCAAATTAAGATTTAGAAAAAACTCTTGAAAATGTTTTCATTGTCTTGTCTTTGTGAATTTAATGTACCAATAGAATACTATCTCAGTTCGTTTTCATTTTTTTCATGTACTTTGAGGGGAAAAGTAAGCAGAAAAAAGTAGAAAAAACGGCGTGTATATTTCTTCTAATCGACTTGGCAGGAGAAGCAGAAGATGAATATTATAGAGTAAAGTGCATGTTAGGTCCTTAAACTTTGTAAGCATTTCCATCTGGATCCTCAAACTGAAAAAACGACTATTTGGGTCCCTAATCTATTGTCCCCGTACACCAACAGTCCAAAACCCGACACGCCAGCACCTGCATTTGACGTGGCTATGCCACAGCGGCGCTGTACACAAAAAAGTTAGGTAAGGATCATCCCTACCAGAATGTGGTGGGAATTGTTTGGCTTACATGTGGGTCATTGTGTTATTATAACTACACACATGCCCACCGTGTTTGTCACATGGTCCACGTGTCAGCTACACATCTCCACCATGTTAGGGTGATGACCATCCCTACCCGATTTGTTTCCGTACACTAGGGTCATGCCAATTTCTCAAGAAACCCCTTATCCCCTTCCTCTTTCTGACTCTCAAGTCCATCCTCCACCACCGCCACGCTCTCCTAGCTCACGGCTCACCACGCTGCACCTCGCCAAGGCGTTGCATGCTAGGGAGTTCCGCGTCAGTTGCGTCAACTCCGAGTTCAACCACCGCCGCGTGCTCCGGTCATGCGGCCTGGACTTCCTCGCCGGCACCGACGACTTTCGCTTCGAGGTCCGACAACGACGGCGTCACACTGGACATCGCCGCGCTTTGCTTGTCCAGCACCGAGCACAGAGCACTGCGCCTTTCTGGGACCTGCTGGCGAGGCTGAACGTCACGCCCGACAGCGGCAGCCCGCCGTCGGTCATGACGCCGTGATGAACTTTGCGCAGCGGGTCGCCTAGGAGATAGGGATCCTGGCCTTGGTTTTCTGGACCAGCGTACCGGTGCGTGCGCGCGGCTTCATGGGGTACCTGTACTCAATTCGTCGACCTCATCAGTCGAGGCTACGTGCCAAAATTAACTAACCACACACACCGAAATGTGGCATCTTGTTCTTGTTGTGCACTCGATCTGCTAGACGCCATCGGCAGCATCACGGACCAACGCTCAGCTCACCGAGTTCGCCTTGGGACTAGAGTACGTCTAGACGCACGCGCAAAGCGCACGACATCGCACGGGCACGGCGCCTGCCGAGATGTGGTGACGATCCTTGCTCACCCACTAACACCCGAGACCGAGCTCCTTCGCCGAGCAGCCTCGACTGTCGTCGTGACGACGCCCCACAGTGCAGCGTCCACCAAGAGTGGGACTCCAGCACGAGCTCAGGGCTCAGGCCACAGCCTCGCGGCGTCCCTGTGCTCGACCGTTGGCACCAGCACCAGCACCTCCGCCTCGCTCCCCTCTGAGCACCGCGCGCGCTCGCTGAGTTGGGTGCCGCGGGAGGGGCACACGCCGCCGCGCTGCGCGTGCATTTGTCGCCGCCGCGCGCCGCGCGCAAGGTGGTCCGCTGTGATGGCGTTCGGGTCCACCGCGCCTAGCCGTCGCTGCTGCCACCGCCATCGCGCGCACGCAGTCCTGCCTTTACAAGGTACAAGCCACCTCAAGCGAACCACACATTCCTCCTTCCTTCCCCACGCCCACATGCACTTGCCGCACCCCTCCCACACGGCCACACCCGGGAGAAACACCGGAGCGCCGCCGGCGTCGGGCAGCGGCAGCCCTCATCGCCTGCTCCCGTGGATGACCCGTTACGGCCTCTCCCTAGCTTGTGAAGCATACGCTCCACTCCGGGCCTGCGCACTTCGCCGGCTGGCCGGTCACCACCGCCGAGCCCTATACCGGGCACCGGTCGACACTCCCCTACTCTATTCATTCGAGGGGGAAGAAGGAGCCGGAAGTGAGAAAGAGAAATGGGACAGGGCTTTTTTTGAAAAAGTTGGCATGGCCACGGTGTCCAGCTGCCACTGTGGCGTGACCATGTCAACTGTTGACGCTAGCGTGGCAGGTTTTGGACCTTTGATGCATGGTGGTAGTAGATTAGGGACCTAGATAGTCGTTTTTTTAGTTCGAGGACCCACATGGGAATGCCTCAAAAGTTTGAGGATCTAGCATGCATTTTACTTAAATTATATTT